>JAQZBX010087585.1:0-12852 GCA_029593785.1 Cabassous unicinctus | reverse complement strand
GCGGTAGGCTGATGCAGCAGGACCTCACAGCAGGAAGCGGGTGTGGCTCAATCGATAGAGCCCCCGTTTACCATGCGGGAGGCCCTGTCGCTTCCCGGGGCCTCCTTGTGAGAGCAGGCCAGCCCGCGCGGCGCGGTGGGCTGATGCAGCAGGACCTCACAGCAAGGGGGAGATAAGCAGACACGGAAGAAACACACAGCGAATGGACACAGCAAACACAAGCAGCAAGGGGGGCGATAAATAAATAAATAAATAAATCTTAAAAAAAAAAAAATAGTAGAGGCCTCTTATTCTTCACAACTGAAGGTTCTAGGGTTTGAGGGTAAGCATAGGAATGAGTTAAGGAAAAATGTCCTGAAACTTGCAGTGAGTAGCTGAAATCAGCAGGCATTTTATCAATACCCTGCCCTGTGCTATGGCTTTTCCCCAATTTTTTTTTTTTTTTTTTTAATTTTTATTAAAAAAAAAAATTTTTTTTTAAATCTGTGTTTACTTCAATCTCAGGAGACAATCTGTTCAGTCATCAGAAGGGATACCTTCAAAGAGTTTTCTTGGATAAAGTCCACTCGTGGTTGGCCGTGACCTCATCCTACTGCTCCAGAGGCCCTGGTTTGGGGTTTGGTATCTCGAGTTCCTGCTTGAAATAGGGAGCAGAGAGGCCCTTCTTTTTACTGCCTTTCATTTGGAACACACCAGAAACCACTAGTCAGCTTGTTAAATGTTTTTCCAGATTTTTTTTTTCATTTGTAAGTAATTTAGCCAATTGCCCTGCTTATTGTCAAGAGTAGTTAGAGACAGCCAACCACTTACAACCTAGTCACAAATAAACACAAAGTGGGAGGTTTGGGGAGGTCCGGGAGGTGGGGAGAGTAAGGTTTTTCACTTTGTGGGGACAAAAATTCAGAACCGTGAGAAAAGAATAGAAATATTAGTTCAGATTTTCCTAAACTGATTTGTGAACTCGATGCGTCTACCTATTATTGGCCCTAATGTACAACTCATGGAAATTTTCACCCTTCTCTTTCTTCGTTGTCACTTCAAATTTGCAACTGATCAGAGAAGGCTCTGTTTTCCCCATTTTGTTTATTCTTGAAATTGAGGCCTCTTGGCTTACTGCCACAATTCCTTGGTGGAGAAACCCCGTGTTGCAGCACCCTTCTCCTGCCTGGCACAGCCAACTATGAATGCAAATTCCGGTTCCCTCAACTACTGTATTCACATCCTTCCCCAGAAGCAAAACAGCTTGGGCAGACTCAATTCGAAGAGCAGCTGAGGGGATGGATGGGAGGAGTGTGAAGAGATTGGGAGCTGGTCTCTTGTTACAGACCCAGAAAGCCAGGCTGTGTGGGGAACCCAGACCCCTTCCAGAAGAGCGTCCTGCTGCCAGAAACAACTTACTCCCCGAAGAGCTCTGACTCATGCCTCTAATAGGACTATTGTGGCTTCCTAGCTGCAAATTTGTCCTTTTGAAATGTAGGATTTTTTTTCTTCCCGAAATTTGAATTCTGAGTTCATCTATGTAGCTTGATTCCCCTGTTCCATGCTCTCAGGACACTTTTTGAAGCTTTCTTCACAATATCTGTTTGCCCAATTAGGTTTTGAACTCTACAAGTGTAAAGACTTCTCACTACTGTGTGTTTAGATCTGGCGTACTGAATGGAACATGTAGGCACAGGGTAGTTTGTTGAATGACTAATGAATGGATGAATGAATGAGTGAATGAATGAAAGATGTGGTCTTCCTATACAGCCCTACAAAAAAGAAAGATTTTAAAGGCCTTACATCCCCCCCAAACCAGAGCAGGGAACAACTAAGGAACATGTCCCAGAATTTTCCCAAGCTTTTATTTGGGAGCCAATTCAACAAATGTGGGCATCTGGTTTGTATGCTATTGTAGAGTAGAAGTAGATTGGAGGCAGAAAACAGGGTGTTGTTAGGGAGAAGAGACTCTAATGGGAGAAATAGAACAATCTGCAGTCTGACAAAAGATGGGAAGCCTGATTCAGCAAAGAGTGGGAGTGTGAGGTTATTAAATGCAGGGGTGAATAACTTGCAAATTTGACAGGCCCTGAGGTCATCCTTCTATTATACTAAAAGGCAATAACTGGACGAGGGTGATATTTTTATCTAGAAAGTTGACTTATGTGACTAGTTTATTTCCAAGTTATGATGTGCTAATGAGGTACTGGTATGCTTTGGTGTGTTATTTTATTTCTTCTGAGCCCTTTAGAAAATCTGCCACCTCTCTTTGACATGGGTAATAATATTCACATTCCATTCTGTTTTACATGTCACAAAACATAGGACAACGTGTTCCTCTTGATAGCTATAGCTTGGCAGTTCCTTTTGAGAGGGAGAGGATAATCCTTCTCCTAATTCTGTGTGGAACACGAGGGTCTTTGTGCAGATCTGTTTTAGAAATTGCCTTCAACCACCTTCCCCCACCCCCCAAAAAAGAAAAGAAAATGAAAGGAAAGGTCAAGAAAAGAGCAATGATAAGAAGCCATGCTGAGTGACAGGGAGGCTAAAAAGAGCAGGTCTTATTTTGAAACAGTGTTAGTGAAGGTATAGACATTCCCAGTGATTTCATAGGAGAGAAAAATAGAGACAATGCAAGATAGGAAAAGCTAAGCAAGTTTTAGTTAGGCCCCAGAGTAGCGAATATTTGCCGGTAGAAGCCATCAATCTTCTAAAGTCCTTTTTATGTTCCTGCACATTGAACATTTGCTTGAAACTTCTAGGAAAGGGGAAACCCATGACTTAAAATTGAGACTTAAAAAAGTCTCAATTCCAGAATTTAATATTAGAGGGCACACGTGGGTTTCTTTCCTTCTGCAATTATTCTAAGCAGGCACTAGATTGCTCAGCTAGTGAAATACCACTCAACTAACACCTGAAGGAAAATATATGCTAAATGCTCAATATGTAATGTGAAATATCAAGTAACTATTACATTCAAATTATCATCAGAAAAAGAACTTAGAGGAAAGGTGAAACAATGAAAAGGAAAAACAACTTTTTTTAAAAAAAGATTTATTTTATTTCTCCCCCCGCCTTGTTGTTTGCGTTCGCTGTCTGCTCGTTGTGTGCTCTGTGTCTGCTTGTCTTCTTTTTTTTAGGGGCACCAGGAACTGAACTTGGAACCTACCATGTGGGAGGACAGTGCCTAATCACTTGAGCCACCTCTGCTCCCTGCTTGTTGTGTCTCTCATTGCATCTCCTCGTTGTGTCAGCTTATCCCACCAGCCTGTCTTCTTTAGAAGGCACTGGGAACCAAACCTGGAACCTTCCATGTGGTAGGCAGGTGCCCAGCTGCTTGAGCCACATCTGTCTCCCCGAAAGACAACTCTTTGACACCCACTTATATTAACAGTGAAAACAATAGTATGAAGAAACCAACATAAATTTGAAACAGGAAAAAATCTACCCAATAAAACCAGTTTTCAGCTTTTGATAGTCTTATTTAATCTTCATCAATATGCATGCATATTTCACATAATTATAACCACAGTATATGTGTGCTTTTGTACTAACTTTTTTGTGACTAAATAGTCCATTGAGGCTGCTGCTTGAAAAACCGTTTATCTATTTGGGGGAAAAAAGTCAGTTTTTTTTTTTCCTCTATAAGCCAATTTAGTTTGCAGATTGGCTAGAGAGTAAAATATAAAAATGAAGCTTCTGTTAGAAAAAAAAGTGAAAAAAAACTTGCAGTTTTCAAAAAATACAAAATATCTAGGAATAAATTTAAAACCTTTAGGACCTATATGAAGGAAACTAAGATCTTTCCTGAAAGAATAAAAAGAGGACTTGATTAAATATAGGGACATGTCATGTTCCTTGATATCAGTATTAATATAGTAAGATGTTAATTCTCCCCAGATACCTATAGCTACAGCTTATTTTCAATCAAAATGCCAATAGAATTTATCTCAGAATTTGACAGAATCTTTCTGCAGTTCATGTGGAAGACTTAACATGAGAAAAAAACTGAAGAAAATGTTAAAAAGGAAGGGATTAAAAGGCCCTGTTGTATCAGAAATGAACTATATTATAGTATACTTAATATACTATAGACAATCTGATAAATGGAAACATAACAGAAACAACAGAAATGACTCAAGTGTGTATGTGTCTGTGTATCTATTTAACATATGATAAAGGAAACTAGTTAACCATTTGATAAAAAGAAAGTTAGACCACTATTGCATATCTTATATAACAACATTTATTTCTGTAAGATTAAAGTATTAAATGTAAAAATTAATATTAATTAAATGCAAAAAGAAAATATAGGCAAATATTTAGTCTTGGAGTAGGGAAGGCCCTAAAGCACTAATCACATAGGGAGGTTCAAAATTAAAATCATCTGTTTTGGGGGAAATGCATGCAGTTAAAAGGTAAATGACTAAGTAGGGGGAAATGGCAAGAAATGTGACAGTGACGTAGAGTTATTTTCCTTAATATATAAAGAGACCTTAAAGATCAATTAAAAAATGAGACTGCCACAAAAGGAAAAGGAACACAGAACATGAAGAGAAAATTCCACAAAAGAATTACTGTGAATGACAATTAAATTATGAAGATTGTAAATGAAAGAAATGAAAACAACATGAAATACAGGACAGGTTTTTGTTTATAAATTTTTTAATAGTATATACTTGGTGATGAGGAGGATATAAGGAAATATGCACTTTTGTATATAGTTCATAGAAGTATAAATACTAATATCTTCTTGGAAGGTAATTTGATAATATATTGCATCAAAAACCTTAAGTTAATATATACTCAGAAATTCTTTTTTTTTTTTCTTCTGAGGTACTGGGGCCAGGGATTGAACCCGGGACCTTGTATGTGGGAAGCAGGCACTCAACTGCTTGAGCCACATCCTCTCCCCTAGAAATTCACTTTTAGCAATAAGCTCCATGGCTTTCACAATATTCATACCCCCTTTCACCTTGCCAAAGACCATGGCTTGCCACCCAACAGCTCAGTATTAGCAGTGCAGATGGAAACATGGGAACCATTTGTGTTGGGTCGAGCCTTGGCCACGGACAAGATGCCAGGGCCCGTATGCTTCAGGATACAGTTCTCATCATGGAACTTCTCCCCATAGCTGGCCTTGCCACCAGGGCCACCCCGGCACATAAACCCAGGAATAATTCTGTGAAAGCAGAACCCTTACAACCAACTCCTTTCTCTCTAGTGCTCAGAGCGCAAAAATTTTCTGTGTCTTTGGAACTTTGTCTGCAAACAGCTGGAAGGAGGCACTGCCGAAGGGCTTGCTGTGGATGCTGATGTCTAAGAACATGGTAGGGTTAACCACTGGTGAGCGGGGGACTGCGGCTCTAGGCGTGATCTTACGCAAGGTGTGTTGCATTTGTTTTTACGGTGACTTTCTGTTTACTTTTTGATCATTCACTAGCAGTCAGTGTCTATGTAGTCCCAAGTATAATTTCCATGAGGGCAGAGACCATGTCTGTTTCATCACCCCATATTCCCAGGCCCTAGTACAATAGTTTAAAAAGTAAATTCCATCATGTCAACCCTTCTCCATGGCTTCCTATCATAACAAGAATCAACTCCGACTCCTTACCCTGGCATACAAGGCCCAGCACCACGGCCTTGCCTTCCTCTGAGATTACATTGCCTACAACTTCCCCACTGCTCTCTGTGCTTCTACCATAGAATCCTCCTTGCCAAGTTTGTTCCCACCGCAGGGCCTTTGCACTTGATATTCCTTCAACCTGGAATGCTCTCCTCAGTTCTTTGTATGACTCTTTCCTATCCTAGGCTTCCCAGAGAGGCCTTTCCTGACTGCCATCTGTATGTGGTACCACACCTCTTGACCTGGTTACATTCCATTTCTTTACTCTTGGCTTTGCTTTTCTTCTGAATACTTACCATTACTTAAAATAATATCGTTTGTTTGTTTACTATAGAACCTGCCCCCCCCATTAAAATGTAACCTCAGTGAGGACTTTATTACCCCAAAGCTTAGAACAGTGCCTGTCATATGTTAAGTGTTAATAAATATTTGTTGAATGAATATATAAAGAAGTGACAGGTTGTTTAAGTAAATTGTGGTATGTCCATTTTATGGTATATTATGCAATCTTCATAAATAATTTTTTCTAAGTCTAATTACACATTATATTACTTGATTTAAAACAGCAAAATATAGAGAAGATGATTTTTACATATTTTTCTAAGAAGCATTTCATAGTGCAATTGATTTCATAATAAGTGATTTTTTTTAAAAAAATTAATCATTTTTAAAAGAATACTGGGGAATAGGTATAGCTCAGTGGTTGAGTGCCTGCTTCCCATGTATGAGGCTCCAGGTTCAATCCCCTGTATCTCCTAAAAAAAAAGAATATTTAATAGCATGATAAAACACTCATCTTATGACATTAAGAGGAAAGAGTAAGAAACAAAGTATCAGTAAAAAAGGAAAGGATACATGAAAAGAAGTACACCAAAATATATAATAGTGACTATTGGAGGTTGAGATGTAAGTAATTTTTTATTTTATTTTCTTCTTCATGCTTTCTGTAATTAATTTTTTTGGGCAATAAGGCAGCATTTTAAAAAAAGATTTATTTTATTTATTATTCCCGCCCCCGCCCCCCTCATTGTTTGCACTCGCTGTGTGCTCTCAGTGTCCATTTGCTGTGTGCTCTCTGTGTCTGCTTGTCTTCTCTTTAGGAAGCACGGGAAACCGAACCTGGGACCTTTTATGTGGGAGAGAAGCACTCAATCTCTTGAGCCACCTCAGCTCAATAAGGCAGCATTTAAAAAATAATAATTTTGGGGGGTGGGGGGAAGCATTTAAAAATGCTACTGGTGTTTGGCTTTTTTTCCCCTCCCATTCTCCTTGCTTCAAAATGACTGGACAGGTTAAATGCAAGCCCAAGTGAGGCCCTAAAGAAAAGACGCTGCAGCCCAACTTCTGCTCAGATACACAGAGATGATCTACCTCTTACAGACGTGGGATAGGCATGTGCAAATGAGGGTCCGCTTTCTGTTTTGATAGCTCACCCATGCCTAATAGGAGTTCTGGAGTATTGCATTACAGTTGCTTCTAAAAGAGCGAAAGGATAGGACGTACAACAGCCATTGCCTCAACAGATTCATATTACAGCAGGGGTTCTTTAATTGAAGAGCTTGAATTGAAATTAAAAAAATCATTATTCTCATGGGGACGTGTTGGTACGGGTGTGATATATTTATTAAATAATACACAGTATAGTGTGGACATAGTAAGGAGTCCGTGGTTCTCACCTGACTGACAAAGGTGTCTGTGGAACAAAAAAGGTTAAGAACCCCTGTATCAAAGGCTCTCATGTGACTCAAAGTAAATGTCAAAGGATGGGAGCTCAAACTCCAGAAGCCATCTCTGTAGGTTCTGAGGTCCCTGAAATGCTAAGCTAGAAAGGGCCCCTTGGTCATACACTGGCACTGACCACCTGTTTCCTCACTTGCATTCCTCTACTTTTGGATGCTACTGGAGAACATGCCATAACTATGTAGACCAATTCAAAGCCAATTCAAGATAGCTAGTTTTGACTGGTGCTTAATATTGCCATTTCTCTACATTGTAGCCTCCTTAAATCCTGGTTGGATTACGGCTCCTTTGAAACTTTTCATGGCTCCCCAATACCGTAGAGCCTTGCTCCTCAAAGTGTGGTCAGCAGAGCAGCAGTATGGCCTCTCCCGGGGTCTCACTCTAAATGCAGAATCTTAGACCTCACCCCAGACCTACTAGATCAAAATCTGTGTTTTAACCAGATTCATATGCACATTACAGTTTGAGAGGCACAGGTCCACAGAATAAATTTGACACTCTTTAGCATGGCAATTAAGATGCTTAGTGATCTGGCCTTGGACTACTTCTTAAACCTTGAAACTCACTGATCCTACAGGTGGCCAAGCTCCAAACACACTTACGGGTCCCCACGTAAGTTATGTCCTAACATTGCTCCTTGCCTTGTCTCAAGCAGCTCCCCCATGTCTGAGACCCCTCTCCATTCTCCCAAGTCTTTACTTGTTATAATTCTAACCATTTATCAAGGACCAAGTGAAATGCCACCTCCTCCATGAAGCTTCCTTGGTTTCCTTTCTTCCTGGAAGAATTAACTACTCTCTCTGGGTTCCCATCATTCATTGCTTTTGCTTACATTTAACCAATGCTTAAGTCATTCTCCTCTGTATTATATTTTGTACATCTGCCTCTGACAACAGATCTAAGTCCCATGACGACATGGATTGTGGCTCATTCTTCCATTATTTCTACAGCTCCTAACACAGCATTGAATACATGCCAGGTACTTAATATCTTATTATAAAGTGAATTAATGAACTCTTAGTAGATTATACCATTTGCGGTTTATCTGCAACATATATGACATTCCAACATCAGTAGCCATTGCCATCCTAGCACACACTCTCATTCTCTTAATCTCTCTGTCCCCCAATTCTTAAATATTTTTTATTAGAGAAGTTGTAGGTTTACAGAAAAATCATCCAGAAAATACAGAGTT
Source organism: Cabassous unicinctus (assembly GCA_029593785.1). Taxonomy (NCBI): domain Eukaryota; kingdom Metazoa; phylum Chordata; class Mammalia; order Cingulata; family Chlamyphoridae; genus Cabassous; species Cabassous unicinctus. Next base: position 4,312 of record JAQZBX010087585.1, on the reverse strand, counting down.
CCCACATACCTGTCCCCATTACTAACATTTTGCATTTATGTGGTATCTTTGTTGTAATTGATAAGGGAATATTATTATAATTGTATTATTGACTTTAGTTCATAGTTTACATTAAAGTTCACTGTGCTGTACAGTCCTATGGTTCTTTTTTCTTTTTTTAAGATTTATTTTATTTTTCATTTATTTACCCCCCCTTGTGGTTTGTGCTCACTGTGTCCATTTGCTGTGCATTTTTCTGTGTCTGCTTGTCTCCCTTTGTTGCGTCATCTTGCTGCGCCAGCTCACCGCACCATGCAGGCCGTCAGCTCACCGCGCCGTGTGGGCCGTCACCAGGAGGCCCCAGGAAATGAACCTGGGGCCTCCCATATGGTAAACAGGAGCCCAACCACTTGAGCCACATCTGCTTCTCTCTATGGTTCTTTTTTAAAAATTTTATTTTAGTAACATATATACAATAACAAATTTCTCCTTTTAATCATATGTAGATACATAATTCAGTGGTGTTAATTGCATTCATAGTGTTGTCCTATCATCATTACCATCTATTGCCAAAACTTTTCCATCACCCCAAAACAGTGTGTACCAATTAAGCATTAACACCCCTTTCCCTACACCTCCCTGGCTTAGTTTCTGACTCTATGAATTTGCTTCCAATGAGATCATACAATGTTTGTTTTTGTGTGTGTCTGGTTTATTTCATTAAACATGATATCTTCATCCATGTTGCATTCTGTATCAGAACTTTGCTCCTTTTAACAGCTGAGTAATAGTCCATTGCGTGTATATACCACATTTTGTTTATTCGTATCATCTGAAGATGGACATTTGGGTTGCTTCCATCTTTTGGCAATAATGCCACCATAAATATCAGTGTGCAAATATCTGTTCAGGTCCCTGCTTTCAATTCTCTTGGGTATGTACCTAGCAGTGGGATTGCTGGGTCATATGGTAATTCTACACTTAATTTTCTGAGGAATGACAAAACCATTTCCCAAAGTAGCTGCACCAATTTTACATTTCCACCAACCATGAACGAGTGTTCCTGTTTCTCTACATCCTCTCCAACACATATTATTCATTTATTTTTAACGATAGCCATTCTAATGGGTTTGCAATGGCAACTCATTGAGGTTTTGATTTGCATTAATGATGTTTATCATCTTTTATGTGTTTTTTGGCCATTTGTATATCTTCTTTGAAAAAATGTCTATTCAAGTCTTTTGCCTATTTTTAAATGGATTGTCTTTTTTGTGTGGAGTTGAACGAATTCTGTATAAATGCTGCCATTTTGCTACATATTCTTTGTAAGTCTTATACCTTTTTTGCCCCTCAAATTCTTTCATTAATGGCTACTTTGATAATTATTTCAGTTTTTGAATTATACCATTTAGAGTCCCTTCTCATTTCTTTCAATATGTATTTTTCATATATTTTCTTTGTAATTACCATGGGGCCTTAAAGGTCAAAAGGGTGCCAAGACAATGATTAGGGAAAAATAAAATTTTCAACAAGTTGTGCTAAGACAATTGGATATACACATGAAAAAAAAAATGAAATTAGACCCCTATTTCACACCATATACAATAATTAAATCAAAATGGACCAAAATATAAGAGCTAAAATAATAAAATTCTTAGATGAAAACCAGATGTAAATCTTCATGACCTTTCATTAGGTGATGGTTTCTTAGATATAACACCAAAAGCACAAGCAACAACAACAAAAAATAAATTGGACATTGTAGCAGTTTGATATTATTGATGAATTCTAAAAAGTAATATTGGATTATGTTTGTAAACTGGTCTTTTCCTCTGGGCATATTAGTATATTGGATTCACAGGTTTTACCTTTACTTGATTAAATAATGATTAAGGCTTTGATTGGGCCATGTCAGTAGGACATTGCATCACTGCCCCATTGGTGGGCGGGGACTCACAGAGAAACCACACTACAGAGAAGGCAGTTTGGAGTTTTAATGCTGGAGCTAGGGTAGTACACACACAGGGGAGCTTGGTCGCGAGGAAGGAGAGCAGGTCCTGGGAAAAGAGATGAGCCATTTGCCTGATAGTCTACAACTGGCCTTGTTGAGAGAAGCAAGCCTGAGCCCGGAGAGAAGCAAGCCCCTGGAAGAGAGGAACCCAGGAAGCCTGAACTCTTGGCAGATGTCAGCGGCCATCTTGCTCCAACATGTGGCAATCAACTTTGGTGAGGGAAGTAACTTATGTTTTATGGCCTGGTAACTGTAAGCCTCTACCTCAAATAAATACCCTTTTGTAAATGCCAACAGATTGCTGGTATTTTGCATCAACACCCCTTTGGCTGACTAATACAGACATCATCAAAATTAAAAACTTTTGTGTTTCAAAAGATACCAGGAAGAAAGTGAAAAGACAACTCACAGAATGGGAGGAACTTTGTGCAAATCATATATCTGATAATGGACTTGTATCTGGAATACATAAAGAACTCCTAACTGATCATAAAAAGACACACAACCCAATAAAAATGAGCAAAATATATGAATAGATATTTCTGCAAAAAAGATATGCAAATGGCTAATAAGCACATTAAATGATGTTCAACATTGTTAGTCATCAGGGAAATGCAAATCAAAACTAAAATGAGATACTATTTCACTCCCAAAAAGATAACTACAATCAAAAAGCCAAATAATAATAATAATAAGTGCTGTTGAGGATGTAGAGAAATTGCTAGTAGGAGTGTAAAACAGTACAGTTCTTTATTTATTTATTTATTTTTATTTTATATATATATATTTTTTATTGTGCGTAAAAACCAAATTTTTCACAATACATACAAATATTTGTAAAATGATATATAAATACATATGCATATATGTGCATTTGTTTACATAAATGTTATTTTATATTTGTATGTATATGTATTTTTAAAGGTGCTAAGATTACCTAAATATTACTCAGAAATTACAGGGATTCCCACGTTCCCCACCTCCCACACCTCCAACAATATCCCACACCACCATCCTTCATCCATGTGACACAACACCTGCAATGGATATACACATCCTGGGGCCTTGCCACACCGAGCATGGACCACAGTTCACATCATAGTCCACACTCTCTCCCACACAGTTCTGCATGGTATATGCTGATGGAAAATGGCCTACATCCGTCACTGCAATGCCACTCATGACAACCCCCAAGTCCCAAAAAGCCCCTGTATTTCAACTGCCCCTCCTCTCCCTGCCCCAAAAACATCCAGTGGCCACTGGCTCCACCTTACTGTTACAATTTCTTCCATTGCTTGAATCATAATATGTCTACAACAGAACATCACCAAGCCCACTCTAGTCCACAGCTCCTCCTGCAATCCTGAGGGGACTGGGATGGTGATGTCCATTCCACCTCCAAGTGAGAGAGGGCTTATATCCCGTATATGCTGTGGATGGGTTTATCCTGCCTGCAGCTGCAGGCCCTCTCCATTCCCTGGGATGGCCGTTGCCCATCGTCGTCTCCTTGCCAGGCCACTTGGATGAGTCCATTGAGCTGTAGGGTAGGAGTTGCAGCTCCACCGAGATTCCAGGAACAGCTGGCATATAGGTAGGCCAGAGGCTTCAGTCTCTGGAAGTACACCTAACAACTCCAGCATCACATATAGGTTTGAATAGAAGGGACTGATGGACCATGTGTAGGGAGGACTTATTTGAGTCCAACTCTGTCACTCTCATGAGCACAGATTCCACTGAAGAGCCCACTAATTAGGCATCAATCTCTGGGACTATCCCTGCTTATATAGGACCTGGGGTCTCCAGAGCCCTCAGGGGTCCCTCTGTGTGGGGTGATATCCACTTTGGTATTCTATGAGATCCTACTGAGGTGTGCGTAAGCATTACCTCTGGGATGACCTCCCGACTCTCTTTGAAGTCTCTTAGCCACGTGAACTCATTTTCCTTTACTTTTTTCCAATCGTATTGCCCATTGGCACTTGGTATTAATCTCTCGTTGCCAGGGAGGCTCATCCCCGGGAGTCATGTCCCACGTTGGGGGGAGGGTAATGCATTCATATGCTGAGTTTGGCTTAGAGAGAGGCCACATTTGAGCAACAAGGAGCTCTCAGGTGGCAACCCTTAGACACCCCATAACAGTAGGCTAAGTTTCAATTAGAAGAGCAAATACTCATAAGGCTAGTCCTCAATAACAAGAACCCATCAGTGGGCCATCCTCTTTTGCCAGACATGGCCTCTGCACTCAGGGGACTGTTGCTGCTCCCTTGGGGAATGTAGCAGAGCTCTCCAGGCTGGGAATTCAGATTCCCTCATTTATTGAGTAAT
>JAQZBX010087584.1:0-12851 GCA_029593785.1 Cabassous unicinctus | reverse complement strand
GGCAAGAAATTTATCATAGTCTTAAAGAGTACTTTGTTAGACTAGAAAATCCAGTGTTTAGGTTCTCGATCTATCTTTCAGCTGTTTTGGTGAATATTCCTTAATAGTCACTGAAAGATTTAGTCTAGTTTCCTCAGTTAAAGTATACAAATAGTTCTATATCCATTGGTTTATTTTAAAGATGAAATCATGTGAGTAATGGAAAGGATTTAAAGTTATATAAATAAAATTTGACCATGATCATCAGAATGCTTACATTCTTGCAAAATTTTGAATATACAATAGCTTTCCTTATGACAATTTATGTTGGTGGTTTATAAATATTTTGGGCAAATCTTATTCATAAAGAAATAAACAGCTTAAAAAGCCAAAAAAAAACACTTCAATATTTGTTCTTAGAGCAAAGTAAAATATTGTGATATAATGCAGGTAAAGAGAAAAAAAATTATATGTGTACATTGAAAAAATTCTGGAAAATATTTTAAATATTGTTAAATAAAATAGAAATATCCTAGTCAATTTTGAGAGCTTTGTTCATGGTCTTCTAGACAATCGTTACATATAAAATATACCAAACATTTCTATTATTCCCAATATGAACTCTGTATATTTGAAGCATTAACTATTTTTTTTTAAAGTGCCTCCACATAATATGAATTTGCAGTTTTGATTTCACTACTATTGAATGTATATTTAAGAAAGTATGTTTACTTCCTGTTCCTATATTTTTCTATTTTAATTTAAATGTAAGCAATGCTTGTTAGATATATATTTTTTTCTTCAAGTGACTTGTATTCTTTCAATTTATAATTAGGTTTTAATTATACAATTATATTTATTCATTTTCTTAAATGATTTTTGAAATATCAAAGTTCAACCTCTATTTAAGGATTAAAATTTTAATGAATTCTTACAAGTTCATCACTCTTTATTAATTTATTCAAATAAGTAAAATATGTTTTATTATCCTCTACATCCTGAATTTCTATAAAATTTTTACTTTTCGTATGCAATATCAATAGAAATTAAAGAATTAAGATTTATTTATGCTCTAGGTTCTAAGTTGTCTAGATCTATATTTATTACAAATCTTTGTTTTGTTTACACTTAACAGTCTTTGATAAGCATTTATTTTTTAATACTATACTTTTAAAATTATTCACTCATCTTGTATATCCCTTGTGTCTTTTCTTACATTTATAGGCCTTTGACATTTTTGGGTCATTTTTATGAACTGTGCTGGCCTTTCTTTCATTTACTTATGTGTCTATAATTTAGAAAATGTTTCCTTCTGGTTTTGGTTTTTGTTGGTAATGTATCATTTTAGTTTTGTTGGTCAAATGTTTATCTAATTTTACAGACAGTAGAAAGTTCAGGCATTCCTTATGTTTTAGTTAAATTCAGACTACCCTGTCCTTTAAAATATATTCTAAAAAGCATTTATGATGTTATTAAATCAATGTAATAAATAATTTAGGCAAAGTGTAAACCCTAGATTATTTACATTGTCAGTCTACTTTCCTTATTCCCATCAGTGCATATCATTATTTACGGAAAATATGTTCTGAAGTATTTTTAAGACAAAATCCTTTTGTTCATGTTTTTTTCCCAATATTATGTATTGTAAAAGTTAAGCTATTTAAAAAATGATAAATAAAAATAGACTGTAATGAACAAGACAAAATCTGAACAGTAGATTTATATGGATATAATTGATGCTATATTATAACGGTAAAAAATGGATTTTATTTGCTAAGTGCCTACTGAGTTCCAGATAATATTGAAAGGGCTTTAAGCATACAATTAACATAGATTATCCTCATAAAATAACTCTCCAGTAGATACTTGTAATATCTAAAATTTGTTCTCAGGTAATGAAAAGCTATACTGCTACTTATTCAAGCAAAGACTTAAAGGTCATCCTGGAATTTTCTCCATCTCATACACCTCACATCTAATCCATCAGCACATTATGATTCTCTGTGCAGAATATTTTTGGAGTGTGAGTATTTCTGAACCTTTCCGCTGCTTCTACTCTAGCCAAAAGAACCATCATCTCAGTCCTTAAATGATTGCCACAGTCTTCTAGATGGTTCTTTGCTGCCTTATCCCCCTTGAACCTCAAGTCAATGTAGGGGGAAGTGATACTGCTAAAACATAGGTTGTATCATGACACTTCTATTCAAAAGACCTACAAGACTTGCCATAAAATAAAGAGTCAAAATAATTTTTTCCCCAAGAGCCTACATTTGCAACCTGATCTTACACCAACTCCTTACTTTATAAAATCATCACATTTAGCATTGTACCCATCACATTCATTTTGGAGGAGTCACACTGACTAACTCACCATATGTTATCAGCAACTATACACATTAGTTCTGATGCTGCCTGAAGTATTTACAATTTTTCTTCCCCAGACTGGGTCGTTTCTTATTCTCTTCCTCATAACACCATCACTTAACACCCTAATTAATATTGCATCTGCCCCATCCCTTATAAATGCTGCATTTGTTTTTTTAGCAGTTATCTCTTATCTAACACTGTAAATATTTTGATTATGCCTTTTGATTACTCTCTGTTTTCCACACATTGAAACCTTAATGTGCATAGATTTTTGTCAATAATATTCAATGCTGTAAACCCAAGACCTTGAAAAGTGCCTCAATAAATATATTTGAATGGCTGAATTTTACAGATGTTGAAACTAAGCCATAGAAGTTTGCATTGCATGTTTATGGTCAGATGACAGGTTAAAGGTCAAGCTCAAATTTAAACCCTGTCAGACTGACTTTAGAGCTTTCATTCTTATTCACCATTTTATATATGACTTTTTTTCTGCAAAATTATGCTATTTTTATCAGAGTTGAACACATATAATATATAAATTTATTGTATTAAAATATATTAATTACAGGGATTTTTGAAAGGTGTATGTTGCTGGCAGACTTCATTAGAGCTGCTAATAGAAGACAGTGTAATTTTGGAGATAGCTGCTAAATGTTCGCAAATATACATGCATAGTCTCAGTTTTGAAAGAAAGAACTCTGTAAAAGAAAGTGATTAATCAGGTGATGTGATTGGACTGGAGAGGGAATCTGTATTAGATAAAGGATGGCTGCTGTAAGAAAGGGCTTCAGAAACAGAGTAGTCCCCCAAAAGGGAAAGAATAATCCTTGTTTGTAACCACACAGACTATAGCTGATGTGGTTTTGTGGGTGGTTTTTTCCCTGGATGTAATCCAGAGACACAGATTTCTCTTATGCAGTCACTGTGCTATCTCCCAAGATGTTTTCTCCTTCTTCAGGGTTGAAGAGGTTTCAAATAGCACTCTACTCACATTCCAGTATGAGGGAAAGGTGAGATTTTTACATTTCAAAAACAATTTCAATTTTTGTTGTCATTTGGAAGGGAAAATTTTTAAGGTTTTTAAGGAAAAATTTGATTATTAAGAGAAATAGGTCTAAAGAGATTATTTTTTTCTGATGTTAATTATATATGGAATTGTACATTACCTTTAAATTATCAAATTTAGCAAATAAAAGTTTTTATAATGTTTTCATACTAGCCTTTTAATAATTGTTGGTAACTATGGTAATTTCCTTACCTGTATCCCTTATGCTTGTAATTTTTGTTTTTTCCCTTTTTAGTGGTTGCTCTAAGGGTTTATTTTATGCTTATTTAATTTATCATAGTTAACCTAAAAGAATATACCAATTAACTAATAACATTGGAATTGTAAAATAGTAGAGATTCAATTCATCTTTCCAATTTTGTTATTTTTCTCATAAATTGTACTTTTATATCTGATTTAAACCCAACATTTAATCAATCTACTTTTACTTTAAGCAATTGTTTTTAAAGCAATAAACTTTTAAAAATCAAATATTTCATATATTTAAATTTATTTTTCATTTTCATTGCCAGATATGTTTACTTTTAGTGTCCCTCTGTTGTCATTGTCTAGACTGGATACTTTTTGAGACACAAGTCTGTCTGCAAAAAATTGTTTCTCTGTATATGTATTAATTTTCTGAAAATGTCTATTTTTTTTCGAATTTTCAGTGGGTATTAAATGAGTTATCTTTTATTACTTTAGTTATATCGTTCCAATGTATTCTGGCTTGGAACAAAATTGATGGCAAGTCTTTTATAATAATTATATATTTTTCCACTATATATGACATGTATTTTCCTATGACTGCATTCAAAATTGTGTATTTGTCTTTGTTTTTAATACTGAATCTGATGAATCTAGATGTATTTTATCCTTGATTGATTTGTTTTTGTCTTAACCTTTTCTGGTGGTTCGCTGACATTTGGGGGCAATAACTTGTCTTTTCTTATTTTTGGAAAAATTTTCGCTATTATCTCCTTAAATATTTCTTCTGCTTCATTCCCTCACTTGCTGTAGAACTCTATGTATAATAAATTATTTAATATTATCCCACAGCTCTTGGATAATTGTTTTCCCAAACAAGTTCTTTTTTTAATATTCTTTCTGTTTGAAAAGCTCTTATTGGCTTACATTCATGTCCATTCATTCTTTTCTCAGATGTAATGACTCTATTGATGAACCTGTTGAAGGAATATACAGCCTCTGCTACTGTAATTGTATGCTTTTAAAATGTTTATTTCTAGCATTTCATTGGACCCTAACTTACAGTGTACTCTCTCTGATGAAATTTCTCATGTATCTGTGTGTATTCTTTATCCCATTCATTAGATATTTTAAGCAATGAATTGACAATATTCTTTAGGCAAAACCACTGGGAACATCTGCGGTTCAAAATGTTGACTTCAAATTTCAAAAGTGTGAGGAACAGCACACACCATAGGGACATTTATTTCCATGAATCTACAATCAACAATACTTTAGAAAGTGTAATACCTTAAATGCAAATTCATTTATTTATTTTTTCTTTCTTCAGAATACTTCTTGGCCTGGGTGGAAGATGGTTTTGGTTTAGGTGGGCACTCACCATTTCTCTCACAGAAGATGGCTGATTGGGGACAAGATACTGCCCAGGTGGTCATTTCTGGGAGCCTGTGGAGCAAGAATCTTGGTGACATCGATTTGGAGGGAGCTGGACAGTGACGTGGACTGTGTAGTATAAAATCGTGAGTTTTTTTCCCCAGCTGGAAATCACAAATGCAGATGGCTAAGCTATACCTTCCCACTAACCCAGTGAGAGGGAGCACTCTCTGAGAGTGGGAGGGACCTGGCTAAGGGTGTGAAGGGTTTTTTCTGTGGGTTTGGCTGCCTGGAACCCCTTGCAGCTTTTTGGGAGCCAACCAGCTGACTAGAAGTGGTGCTGGGCTGAGGGGAGAGGCGAATCTGCTGAGGAAGCTTGATGTAGCTAACAGCTCTGGGACACAGAGATTAAGCTTGGGAGGTGGCAGAGCAAGCCAATTTTATAGTTCCACACTGATTATCAGAGTCTCAGCTCCCTTGGGGGGGTCAGGCAATGGGAAGTGTTGTTGAAGAGTTTTCACAAGCCTATTTAGGGTCCTCTCGGCTAAGGGGATGGTCCAGTAGAGGCCTTCTTTTGGGTCCCTTATTTCTTCAAAAACATTTGTTTACCTTAATTTAAATGTTGAAATCTGCATAAAAACCTGCAGAGAGAAGGCTACAGGATAATTGATTGATGAACGCAGGCTGAGAGGCTCCACAAGGGTCCAAGAAGGAATACTGTTCTCCTTAATTTTGTTTGACTGCAAGTTTGTGTGTTTGTTTGGTTTTTCTTTGTTTGTTTGTTTCTTGATTTTCTTTCCTCTTTCCTCTTGCCCCCCCCCACCTTTTTTTTTAAATTAGGTGCTGCTGGCTTGTTTCTTCTTTGCTGTGCTTCTTCTTCATTAATTTTCCATTCTCTGTATAGTGATTTTGTCTACCAATGTTATCTCTTTTCTTTCCTTCATCTTTCCACCTTGTGCTTTCAGTTGTGGTTTTTACATTCCACATTTTTTGATTAGTCCTCAACTTCATGGGTGTTGATTTCTACCTTGTTTATTCTGTTTTCATTTCTTTCTTTTTTTATTATTATTAACTTTTTCCTTTCAGCCCTGTCTTTACTCTTTCCCTCTCTCCATATCATTCTGGCCTTTTAAATCATTCTATATATTTTTCTCTCTTTGGTTTCTCATTCCATTGTAGATACTCTACTTTTTCCCCCTATTACTCTACACTGCCTAGTGAGTTAAATATTCATTTTACTAAGTCTGCTATAGCCCCTCTTCTAACTTTTATCAATATTACTATTATCCTTTTCCCTTTCTTACCTCTTTCAATTTCTCTGGTGCTAATCTTTTTCTTTCAAGGGAACATAGAAAAAAACAAGGAAATACAACAACAAGAAGAATGTGTCAAAGAAAAAACTTAAAACACACACTGAAACACAAGCTAAATAAAACTCTAAAGCAGAGAGAGAAGCTAATCAACTGAATAAATCCATCAAGATAAAATGATGACCAGAAGGCAACAAAAAATTACAAACCATACTGAGAAACAGGAAGACACAGACCATTCCATTGAACAAACTAAAAACCAGGAAGAGAAGCAGAATGTCAAACAACTAATCAATGCTGCTGAAACAAATATCATGGACCAACTTAATGAAGTAAAGGAAGACATTAAGGATATTAAAAAGACACTGGAAAACAACTGGAAAAATTGTAAACATACATAGAAAGATAATGGATATGATGGTGATGAATGGCACAATCCAAGAAATCAAATCACATAACAGCAGATTTGAACAGGAAGAAGAAAGAATTAATGATGTGGAAGACAATACATCTGAAATCAAACAAATAGTAGAACAGATAGATAAAAAGATAGGAAAAATCCAGCAGGGACTTAGGGATTTAACCAAGAACACAAAATTCACAAACATATGTATTATAGGCATCACAGAAGGAGAAGAAAAGGGAAAGGGAACAGAAGGAATTTTGAAGGAAGTAATGGCTGAAAACTTCCCAACCCTATTGAGAGAGATGGATCTACATGTCCAGGAAGCTTTGTGCACCCCAAACAGTATAAATCCCAAGAGGTCAACTCCAAGACATAAAATTATCAAAATGTCCAATACTCAAGACAAAGAGAAAATTCTCAAGGCAGCAAGAGAAAAGAGAACCATCACATAAAGGGAGGCACAATAAGATTAAGTGCTGATTTCTCAGCTGAAACCATGGAGGCAAGAAAACAGTGGTATGACATAGTCAAGGTACTAAAAGAAAAATTTTCCAGCCACGAATTCTCTATCCAGCAAACCTGGCATTCAAAAATGACAGAGAGTTCAAAATGTTCACAGATAAACAGAAATTAAGAGACTATGCCAACAAGAAACATGCACTTCAGAAATAATAAAGGAAGCTGTACAGGTTGAAAGGAAAAAACAGCAGAGAGAGAATTGGAGAAGAGTCTAAGAACAACTAAAAATACAAAAAGAGAAATTAAAGCAACATATGACATACATAAACCCAAAGAAAATATGGCTGATGTAAGAAATTCATTGAGAGTAATAACTCTGAATGCTAATGTATTAGCCTTACCAGTCAAGAGACACAGATTGGAAGAATGAATAAGGAAATATGATCCATCTATATGTTGTCTACAAGAAACCTACCTTTGACCCAGGGATTCAAGTAGGCTGAAAGTGAATGGTGGAAAACAATTTTACAAGCAAACAATAACCAAAAAAGGGCAGGAGTAGCTATCCTAATATCAGACAAAATAGACTATAAATGAAAAACTATTGTAATACACAAAGATGGATCCTATATATTAGTAAAAGGGGTAATCTCTCAAGAAGAGAGAACAATCATAAACATTTATGCATCTAATCAGGGTGACTCTAAATAGATGAGGTAAACACTGGAAAAAATAAGTGGAGAAATAAATGCCTCTACAATTACTGTGGCGGACTTTAATACATCATTATCACCATTAGACAGAACATCTTGACAGGGAATCAATAAAGAAACAAATATTCTGAATAATACATTAGAGGATCTGGACCTAATAGACATATACAGAAGACTACACCCTAATACAGTGGGATATACATGCTTCTTGAGTGCACATGGATAATACTCCAAGAAAGACCACATGCTAGGCCACAGAACAACTCTCAATGAATTCAGAAAGATTGAGATTATAAAGTAATTTCTATGAACACAATGGAATAAAATTGGAGATCATAAGGGCAAGAGAACCAGATTAGGCACAAATATATGGAAGTTAAACAACACCCTCTTATACAAACAGGGGGCCAAGGAGGAAATCTCAAAAGAAATCATTAACTAGCTCGAATCCAATGAAAATGCCAACACAACATATGAAAACTTATGGGATGCAGCCAAAGCTGTACTGAGAGGAAAATTTGCAGCCATAAATGCATATATTAAAACAGAAGAAAGAGCTAAAATTGAAGACCTAACTGCACACCTGGAGGAATTGGAAAAACAACAACACACTAACCTCAAAGGAAGTTGAAAGAAAGAAATAACAAAGATTAGATTAGAACTAAATGAAATAGAAAATAAGAAAGCACTAGAAAAAATAAACAAAACCAAAAGCTGGTTCTTGTAGAAGATGAATAAAATTGACAAACCATTAGCCAGACTAACAAAGAAAAAGAGAGCAGATGCAAATATACAAAATAAGGAATGAAGAAGGGGATATCACTACTGACCCCACTGAAATAAAGAATATCATAAGAAGACATTTTGAAAAATATTATGTCAACAAGAATGATAATTTAGAGGAAATGGACAATTTCCTAAAAACTGACAAGCAGTCTACATTGACACAAGAAGAAATTGATGAACTCAACAGCCCAATTACAAGTAAAGAGATAGACTCACTCATCAAAAACTTCCCAACTAAGAAGATCCCAGTACCAGAGGGCTTCACAGATGAAATACACAAAGCATTCAGGAAATTGCTAACACCAATTCTGCTTAATCTCTTCCAAAAAATAGAAGAAGAAACACTGCATAACTCATTCTATGATGCCAACATTACCCTAATACCAAAGCCAAACAAAGATACCACGAGAAAGGAAAATTACAGATCAATTTCTCTAATGAACCTAGATGTTAAAATTCTCAGCAAATTACTTGCTAATCACATTCAACAACATATCAAAAGAATTATACAGCATGACCAAGTGGTTTTCATCCTGGGCATGCAAGAATGTTTTAACATAAGAAAATCTATCAATGAAATACACCACACAAACAGATTGAAAGAAAAAAATCACATGATCATCTCCATAGATACAGAAAAAGCATTTGACAAAATACAACAACTTTTCCTGATGAAAACACTGCAAAAGATAGGAATAGAAGGAAACTCTCTGAACCTGATGAAGGCTGTATATGAAAAACCCAAAGCTAACATCATCTTCAACGGTGAAATCCTAAAAGCCTTCTGTCTGAGATCAGGAACAAGACAAGGATGCCCACTATCACCACTCCTATTTAACCTTGTCTTGGAAGTACTTGCTCGAGCACTGAGGCAAGAAAAAGATATGAAGGCTTCCAAATTGGAAAAGAAGAAGTAAAAATTTCATTATTTGCAGATGACATGATCCTATATGTAGAAAGCCCTGAGAAATCTACAACAAAGCTTCTAAAACTTATAAAGGAGTTCAGTAACATTGCAAGCTATAAGACCAATGCTCAAAAATCAGTAGCATTTCTGTACACCAATAATGAGCAATCTGAGGAGGAAATCAACAAAAAATACCATTTACAATAGTAACTAAAAGTATCAAATAACTAGGAAAAAATTTAACTAAAGGTGTAAAGGACTTACATACAGAAAACTACGCAACACTGTTAAAGGAAATCAAAGAGACTTAAATAAATGGAAGAATACTCCCTGTTCATGGATAGGAAGACTAAACATCATCAAGATTTCTCTCCAACCCAAATTAATCTACACATTTATTGCAATCCCAATAAAAATCGACACTGTATTTTTTAAGGAATTGGAAAAACTAACTACAAAATTTATTTGGAAGCGTAAGAGGCCCTAAATTGCCAAAGACATTTTGAAAAAGAAAAATGAAGTTGGAAGTATCACACTACCTGACTTTAAAACATACTACAGATTTATGTGAAAACCACATGATATTGGCACAAGAATAAATACATTGACCAATGGAACTGAATAGAGTGTCCTGGTATAAATACTCGCATATACAGGCATCTGATATTCATCAAGGCCACCAAGCCCACTCAACTGGGAGAGAATGGCCTCTTCAATAAGTGGCATGTGGAGAACTAGATATCCATAACCAAAAGAATGAGAGAGGAACACCATCTCACACCTTATATGAAAATCAACTCAATATGGATCAAAGATATAAATATAAGAGCCAAGACCATAAAGACCTTGGAAGATAATGTAGGGAATCATCTACAGGACCTTTAATAGGAAATGTTTTCATGAACTTCATACCCAAAGCACGAGCAGCAAAAGAAAAAATAGATAATTGGAATTTCCTGAAAATTAAAAATTTTGTACCTCAAAGGATGTTATCAAGAAAGTAAAAAGGCAGCCTAAAATGGGAGAAAAAATTTGGCAACCATATATCTGCTAGGAGCCTAATATCCTGCATATATAAAGAAATTCTACAACTCAAAAAGAAAAAGACTAACAGCCTGTTTTAAAAAAAATGGGTAAATTACCTGAAAAGACACTTCTCCAAGGAAAAAATAGAAATGGCTAAAAAGCACATTAAAAAATGCTTGACATCTCTAGCTATTACAGAAATGCAAATCAAAACTACATTGAGATACCATCTTACACTGATTATAATGCCGGTTATTAAAAAAACAGCAGAGTATAAGTGTTGGAGAGGATGTGGAGGAATGGGAATCCTCATCCACTGTTGGTGGGAATGGTCCAGCAACTCTGGAGGACAGTTTGTCCGTTCCTCAAAAAACTAACAATAGATCTTCTGTATGATCCAGGAATTCCAATGCTGGGTATATACCCAGAAGAACTGAAAGCAAAAACACGAACAGATATATGCTCACCAATTTCATAGCAGCATTGTTCACTATTGCCAAAGTTGTAATCAACCCAGGTGCCCATCAAAAGATGAATGGATAAACAAAATGTGGTACATACATACAATGGAATATTATTCAGCTGTAAGAAGGAAAAAAGTGCTAACACATGGGATAACATGGATGAATCTGGAAGACCTTATGTTGAGTGAAGCAAGTCAGGCATTGAAAGATGAACAGTACATGACCTCACTGATAGGAAATAAGGAAATTTAGTAGTCTCTGAGGACTATTGTCTGAAAGATAGGTGTACAAGAAAGAGAAAGAGAAGAGAGAGTTGTCAGCCATCACCCATATAGACGTAATCTATGGTAAAGCGATAGAGTGTAGTTGTTTATTGAAGGGATAGGACAGGAGGGTAGTGATATATTGGGTTAGGTGGTGCTGGGTTGACAAGTGGGTAGATTGTGAAGGGTGGGTTAGAATACCCAGGGTACTGAGGGGAGAGATGGGAAAGGGACCTGGTGAACACTTGGGATTTGCTGGTATGAGGTTGAAAGTACAGAGATGGGAATATTCATTTGGCAATATGAAAAGGAAGTGTCACTGCTTTAGGATTTTTGTTGGGGGAGCATTTGGGACATGGCACATCTGGAGCAGGCTTCTAGGTAGTGTGTGAGTGTTCACCTGTCATAATGTTTTGTATCTGTGGCTGGAGACCCATACAATGAGACTGAGGAGATGCACTCCCATTTTGGGAGGACCAATTTGCTCAGAAATAGACAGGTGTGCATCTCTTAAGAGCAAGGCTGGTTCCTAGTAGTGGAGGACAAACCAGTGTGTCAAGACCTGTTGTTGAATGCAACTATGAATCTTGTCATCCAATGAGTTAAGCCAAGGGGTCGTCGTGGGCCCTGAGGGAGTGGGGAGGGAGAAACAGAATAGATCAAACAGGTGGTATTTAGTGGTCAGTGGAAATGTTTTTCATTACCTTACAGTGATGGACACAAGACACAGTAAATATCATAAAAATTTATAAAAGTGTATGATCTAAAATGTAAACTGTACTGTAAACCACTGACAATGTTTAGTAGCTATGTTTCACTATGTGTAAATCAGTTATAACAATGCTACCATCCACATACAAAAAGATTTTAATAGGGGGTGAGGAAAGGGTGAGGAGGTTGGGTATATGAGAGTGACTTGTATTCTGTGTGTGACTTTGCTCTGACCTAAAACTTCTTTGACAATTTAATGAAAAATTGTGAGATACTGGGGATTGAGAAGGGGAAGGTGCCACGGTACAGACTGGGCACCAGGTATTGCAGTGATAAAAGGTAAAATGTAAAAAAAAATTTTTTTTAATTTTTAAAATTTTTTTCTCATTTTTTCAATAATCCAATCCTTTAATTTTATTTTAGTTTTTTTTTTAATTTTTCATGAATTTTTCTCTTGCATTTAAACATCATTATTATTTCATTTTCCTATTAATTATATTTGGCTATTGTATTGGCTTCATCTTTAAAGTGCTTTGGATCACAGAAGGGTTACAACTGGGGCAGGAGAGAATCATTGGTGGGGGGTGTCAGGAATGGGGGGTGCATGGGACGAAGTTCACCTGAACATACACAAAATGTATATAAAATTGTTAAAATGCTCACGGGGCTTGGTCACAGTGGGTGGGGAACCACTCAATAAATGAGAGAATACTGAATTCCCATCCTGGTGAGCTCTGCCATATTCTCCAAGGGAGTAGCAACAGTTCCTGAAGTGCAGGGGCAGTGTCTGGCAAAGAGGATGATCCACTGATGGGCTCTTGTTATTGATGA
>JAQZBX010087582.1:0-12855 GCA_029593785.1 Cabassous unicinctus | reverse complement strand
ATTTTAAGTTCTGTGAATTTCACCTCAATAAATTAAAATATCAAATTTGATCAATTATAAAAAATAGCAAGATACATATATAAGAGAAACCTGTAGCCTGAGAGACAAGGGAAATAGGGTAGTGTGTGACATGTCAGGGGTGGGAAAGTCGTGATGCAAATACAGACGGCTTCTCTATTTTAAATTACCTTGGGATAAGCGGAGGTAATTTAGAACTCCAAAGAAATGTCAGTCTGCAGAAGTGCCTCATCCCACAACCCAATTAGTGAGATCTTCAAGGGACTTCGTATTTGGGCCATGGATGCTACAGGTTGTAAGGAACTGAACTGTCCTTGGGGGACCCGCAGGGGCATGAGCTTCCCTGGTCCCAGTCACTGTTATCCCCACCTTTCCTTCCTGTGGGCCGTGCAGACAAGCGAGAGGAGGGTCCACTCTGCTCTCCGTTGCTGATGACCTTGAGCCAGTCTCCTCACCTGTCCAGGTTTCAGGTGTCCCAGTTACAAAACGCAAGTGTGGAATTGGGTTATCGCCAAGGGTTTTCAAATGCCAGGTCATGATTCGTCCGCCTTTATTCTCCCAGGTACCGTGATTCCCCTGTGATTTACTATTCCAAGTGTCTGTCTCACTGTAAGGTCAAGATGGTAGTGATACCAGTGATTATAACTTTTGCATTTGTTTTTCTCTTGGTTCTGGAAAACCTGTTGACACCAACCCTAAGCTTTATTTGGATAGGAATGGGAAAAAAGGAAAGCGAGTCAATGAGATGAATTATGAAGAACAGAACAACAGAAAGTTTAAAAATACCTAGGAATAAAAAAAAAATACCTAGGAATAAATCTAGCAAGAGCTGGGCAAGACCTTTCTGGAGAAAATTCCATCTCACTATTGAAAAGACATCAAAAGAGATCTGAATAAGTGAAGACTACCATGTTTATCAGTGGGAAGACCCAACATCATAAAGATGTCAGTTCTTCCCATCTTGACCCAGAAATTCCACACAATTCCAATCAATGTCATAAGGATTTTCATGGAATTTACAAACTTTCTCTAAAGTTTATATGGAATAGTAAAAGGCCAAAAATATTTGCCATATCTGATCTCAAAACAATATAACCAAACAATGTGGCATTGGCCAAGGAATATACAAATAGACAATTGGAACAGAATACAGATGCCGAAACCAGAGTCACATGTAAACAGAAATTTGGTTTAGAGCACAGGTGACATTGCAGATTAGTGCAGTAAGGTACAGTAAATGGAGTTATGAAAACCGGTTATCAATTTGGGCAAAAATGAAATTGCATTCTGCATTAGTTATCTTTTGCTGTTTAAAAGTACCAGCACAACCTTAGCAGCTTAAGACAACACACATTTATTATCCCCCAGTGTCTGTGGGCTGGGGGTCCAGGTAGAGCTCAGTAGGATCTTCTGTAAGACTGCCATCAAGGTGTTCACCAGGGTGAGGGTGTCATCTGAGGCTCCACTGGAGCAGGATTTGCTTCAAACACACGTGGTTGTTGGCAGCATGCAGTTCCTTGTAGGTTGTCAGACTGAGGGTCTCAGTTTCTTGGCTGTTGGCCAAAGGCCACCTACGGTTCCCTACATGGTCCTCTCATAGGTAGCTCAAGCTGTGGCAATTTGCTTCTTCAAAGCTAGCAAGGAAGAGAGGGTCTCCTAGCAAGATGGGCATTGCAATCTTACCCAACACAACCATGTACATATAATCACGTCCATCCCATCACCCTTGCTGTGTTCTGTTGGTTAGAAGCAAATTTCAGGTCATGCCACTACCCAAGGGAAGGACGTGAATAACAGGAGGGGGGAGTCATTGGGGCCACTAGAGTTTCCCGTCCGCTATAGAGCCTTACCTCATACCATAGACAATAACAAAGTTCAGGTGGGCTAAAGAGCTAAGTGGAAAAGCAAGACTTTTAAAACTTTTAGAAGACAATGAAGAATAGCATCTTTATCACGTCTGGGTAAGGAAGGATTTCTTAAACGAGACACACAAAACCAACTCACACACACACACCAGGAATATGTTGATACTTTCAATATGTTAAAATTTGAACCTTCTGTTCAACAGAAAGCATCATCAACAAAATGAAAAGACAAGGAACTGCAAAAAAGATAATTATGCATATCTAATAAAGGATTGCAAATTTGGTGATTTACAAACAACTACACATCAAAAAGAAAAAAAAATTTCAAAAGATAAATGGATGAAATTTCAAACAGCAATGCACAAATATGAAGGCCAAATGTCAAGTAAACAATGAAAAGATATTAAAATTCACTAGGAATTAGTTGCATACAAATGAACAAATTAAAACCGCAGTTAGATAATATTTCACACTATCAGTTTTGCTGAAAAAATAAAGTCCAATTATACCAAGTATTGACAAGAATGTGGAGAAATGGGAATTATCTTCCATGACTGGTAGGATTGTATCAATGTAGAAACTTTACAGAGAAATTTGTCACTTTTTAGCATAGTTGACAATCTTCATTCTCTTCAATCCAGTAATTCTACTTACAGTGATGAAAGTCAGCATATTTAACAGGCATAAGGATAAGCCACCGACCCATCAGAATTCACACCTTGCTCAATCGGGATGGAGGCTTCCTGTAAACAACAGGTACATCCAAATTGCCAAAAACCTGCTGAATATAAGCCCTGCCTCTAGGAATATTCCCTAGAAATTTCACACATTTGATATGCAGAGGAGGAAATGTATCAGAACGACTATTGCAACAAGTGTTAGAAAAAGGTAATAACTTGAAGCAGTCTAAATGTCCAGGAACAAGAGAATGGATAAATGCATTTGGGTCTGTTATGCAATATGATACTTTGCGGCAGTGAAAATTAAAGGACTAGAACCACATATGTCAAGTAGAATGTCTAAAAAACCTAAAGCACTGGCAAATGGATAGATTCCATAAGATACCATTTAAATAAGGTTTGAACACTTACAAAACCATGCTATATTTTGTTTGTGGGTACCCACTCAGTAATAACAGTGTAAAACACGAATGGGAAATGACCACTGACATTCAGGATATTGGCTATTTCTGGGGATGAAGGGACTTCAACCTGATGTCTTGTTTCTTAAAAGCTGTGGAGCAGGGAAGCAAATGTGGCTCAAGAGCTTGAGCTCCCACCCACCACATGGGAGGTCCTGGGTTTGGTTCCCGGTGCCTCCTGGAGAAGACAAGAAAGACAGCAACCTGGTGTGATGGGCAGGCACGGTGAGCTGATACAACAAGATGACGTGACAAGGACACACAAAAAGGAAAGACAATGAGAGACACAGGAAAGCAGGGAGCTGAGGTGGTGCAAACAATTGAGCACCTCTTTCCCATGTGGGAGGTCTCAGGTTCGGTTCCCGGTGCCTCCTGAAGAGAAGACGAGTAGACATAGAACACACAGCGAATGGACACAGAGAGCAGACAGTGAGTGTAAACAATGAGGGGCGGGGGTAGATAAATAGAATAAATCTTTAAAAATAAAAAAAGCTGTGGAGCAGGCATTGCAAACTCTTAGGATGTGATAGACCTGTTGATATTCAGTGTGTTCTTTAGTTTTCTGCATGATGGAAATATTTTACAATATAAGTTAAAAATTAACATAAACTACGTGATGAGGTATGGGTCTGTTTTCATTGGTCTGTGGACAGGGGGTTGCTAAGATGCTGGGTTCTTTCTTGTTTTGATTCCTGGCGCAGTGCCCTTCAGAAGTTTCTCCCCTCCTGTCCCCATTTTCACTTGCCCCTTGGCTCAGAGTCCCTTGGTCCCTTGCTAGACTCACCAGGAGGATGAGGCTGGAACCCTGGTTTGCAGCTCTTCACTATATAAGTGTGCTGTCTACTCTCCTTTCCTACTCAGAGAGAACAGTTATCAGGCCTAAGTCAGCAATAGCTTTGTGCTTGAACTTGGGGCATAATTACAAATGGCTCCAAAACTTTGGTTATGACAACATTCTTCATTAACTTGTAATGTCAATCTGCTCGCCTCCTCGACCAGTCTTGACAAACCTTCCTCCTGAAGCAAATGGGGTCTTTCCTTGGCAACTCACCTAGGCAACTGTGAAAGGACCATGAACTGACCTCTATCCGATACACAATACCCAGGTAAGATTTTTGATTCCATTTGCCCAAGGCTTTGGAAGAAGACATTGAACATGGGTGCTTCAGTTAAAAGATGAGTATGGGGAAGCGGGTGTGGCTCAGTGGATAGAGCCCCCGTTTACCATATGGGAGGCCCGGGTTCGCGTCCCGAGGCCTCCTTGTGAGGGCACGCCGGCCTGAGCGGTGCGGTGGGCTGATGCAGCAACCTCACGGCAGGAAGCGGGTGTGGCGCAATGGATAGAGCACCCGTTTACCATATGAGAGGCCCCGGGTTCCTTGTGAGGGCAGGCTGGCTCGCGCGGTGCCGTGGGCTGATGCGGCAAGACCTCACAGCAAGGGGGAGATAAGCAGACACAGAGAAGACACGCAGCAAATGGACACAGCAGCACAAGCAGCAAGGGGGGGATAAATAAATAAAAATAAATAAATCTTTTTTTTTAAAAAAAAAAGATGAGTATGTCTGACAGGGGACATTCAATAGCTCTGATGGTATTGCTTAAACACACACTTCAGATTCTTCCATAGATCAGGTTTCATTCTAATATATCATTTAATCTATTCTGCCTTCTCCTCTGAATTGGGTTAGGCTCAGCAGTGTTTCCCAGCAAGCAGAAATGACCGACTGTACTTTATTTCTATTGTGATGTAGGGATCCTGGAAAGGAAATGGATACAAATCAATCCCAGAATTTCTGGATGGAGGTAGCAAAACCAGAAACTGATGTTTACATTTGGGCACCCTTTCTACTCCTGCCCACAGCTCTTGGGGTGAAATGAGGGGGTTCATGGCGGCAACATGGTCTGGTAGACCAACCTTGGGCTCTGCAGTTAAGCACCTGTGTTTTTGACTCTGGTTGTATGACTTTGGGCAATTTATTTTACTTCCCAGAGCTTGAATTTCCTCATTTGGAAAGTGAGGAAAATAGCACCATCCATGAAGCAGTTTTGGTTGGCATTAAATAAGGTGGTGCAGCAGCCCACAAAGCACTGGGTATTGGTCGCTCCCTCCCTTTCCTCAGCCTGTCCCTCTCTTCACCCCTGCTCTGCACCCCCAAACACACGGATACCTCAAATACCCAGTGCCCTGCAGTCTTCATTCCATTCCTCATTCACATCAAAATTGTTCTTAGGAAAGTTTTAATTTTGGAGTGGGCTGGAAGGGGTGATGGCGGGGAATCAGTATGGCATGTGGGTGGAAAGGGAAGTTGTTGAATTATTTAACAGTCATGTTGAATTACTGCTTGATGTTATCTTTTCCCGTTTTTTTAAAAAAGTTCATCTCTAATTATGAAGTAGATTTTCTGCTCCCATTTCAGGACTGGTGGGTGTTGAGGAGGAGGAGGAGAAGGTCGTTGGGGATCTGTCTTGGTCTCCACATGTAGCCAGCCAGCTGCTTCAACAACAACAACAACAACAAAAGCCTAGCAGGCCTTTGTTTGGCGACTTGTGAGACAGCTGAGTGGATGCAAATCTTCATAGTTCTCTTACTGGGGTGAAGGAAGCAGTTCTCTGAGATTCACCAGTGCATTCGACTGGCTCTGTATTTAGAGATGAGCCTCAGTTTCCTCATCTATTGCAGGCAGAATATTGTTTGTCTCTCCTACCACTGGGGGCCTAGGAGGCCACAGGGTATTGCATGAGAAAACATGGGAAAGCATTTTGTAAACTCTGATGTGTTGTACAAATCTTAAGCTTCATTAATACCCTTGCTCACAGCCTAGACAGATTCTGCCTCAAGGTAAGACGATGTGAATTGACCATTATTTCCAATGGGTACACGAAGCAATGCCCTTACTTGGTGGATGTGCAGTACCTTCTGCTTCTCTTTTTCATGTCAGCAAAGCTATTATTCTGTGCACCATTTCCCTGAGGTCTGGAGGAAGGTCTAGGGATGCTGATAGGAAACAATATTTAATCACTGATTATCAGCTGAAAAGATGGGGACTCTCAATTTACTATAATCAGAACTGGAGTGAAGAAATGAGAAAACTGTACCACAAGGTAAAATTGATGTATTTTGATTTGTTCTCTCCCTTTTTCTCAGTCTCGTTTTAAAACCACATTTAAACGTTATTACTCAAATGAATAGAAGCTTTCAGACTGATCTCACAGGAAACCCCAACCCTGGTTTACATCATTAGGGTCCATGCTGCTTTGAGGTTGGACTCTGGCAGGTAAAAGATCAACTCAACTTAATAAAATTAACCTAAATTAATTCAAAAAAGGACCTGAAAGGCTCAAGAGCAGCTCAGCTAGTTTCAGGATCCACTCTGCTCTTTTTTATACCAATTCCAGCCTCAGGGTCCTCTGTGGTCGCTTCCAGCAGCCCCAGCTTATCATCTGTCCTCTCGTTCCAACACTTTCAACATGAGTCCTATAACCGAGTCCTCTGTTGGCCCTGGAGACCCACTGAAGGGTTTTTATCTTGGGAAAACCATAGCTGAAAGCTGTTGGAAGATAATGTTAGCATTTGTGGTTGTATTGTCATTACTGATGTGTTTGTGTATCTGTGTGCGTATGGTACAGTGGCAGGGCGGCAGGGAGGAGATGCTGGTTCCTTTCAGGATGATGGGTGTGGGAAGAACTGCCACTGGCTAACAATGATTTAAGTTGTTTTCTGAAAACCAGATGGATTTGTTTCCTGTGACTGCTGCAACAAATTACTGCAAACTGGGGATCTTAACCCAACAGAAACGTGTTGTCTCACATTTCTGGAAGTCTAAATGAGGGTGTTGGCAGAAACATGCTCCTTCCAGAGGCTCTGATCCCTTCACTGCCTCCTCCAGCTTCTGGGGGCTGCCAGCACTCCAGACTTGTGGCTGCACCATTCCAATCTCTGCCTTCTCTTCCCTGTGTCTTTTCCTCATCGGTCTGTCTCACGTTCCCCTGTACCTTTCTCCTTAAGAACCCTTGCCATTGGATTTAGGGTCCATCTGGATAATTCTGTATTATCTCAAGACCCTTAACTTAACCACATCTGCAAAGTCCCTTTTCCAATTGTGGTCACCTTCGCAGTTTCTGGGAGTTAGGGCATGGACACATCTTTGGGGGGGCAGGGGGGAGGGATCACCATTCAACCCATGACATAAAGATATGAATGGATATTATGCTGAAATTCTTTCTAGGTCTTGGATATCTTTCTCCGGTTGTCTGAGCCCTTTCAAGCAAGGTTTTCAGAGCCAAATTATGTATCATACCCATAAAAGATCTAAGCTCTACTTTGAACCCTAACAGTATGGGAGAGGGTGGGCTTGAAGGTAGTGAGAGGAACTGATTTGGGACTATAGTTGTTGAGAAGGGGAAGGTGGGGGTAGAGGGTAGATGGGAGTGAACTCCAGAGAGCACAAACTTCCTGTATCTGAAGACAATTGCTTTGGTCATAGCATTAGAAACCATTCCTCATGGACCCTGCCTTGCCAACAGGCTGACGTACAATAAGAAGCCATGTGTGATAAACTTTTCAGATTCTTCATGGAAATTTACATCTCTGAACTAGCACAAAGAAACCTGCCATTCCTATAAGGGTTTGCTTGTAGAGTTGAATACTTTATTTATAATCAATTTCATTTTCTCCCATCCCAGACTGGACACCGTTTCCCGGGAGTCACTGAAGGCAATTCACAAGTTCACATGTTTAAGCTGGTGGATATAATGCCACACTGCTGAGGAGCATTTCGCCTGCATTTTATTTCAATTCAGCCACAAGTGCTGGGCCTACGACTCTCATCAAGTCTTTAATCTCTGTTGCCTCTTCTTCCAGCACCCGCTGTTCTGTGGTAATTAGTATGAGCACCTGGAAAGCTCTAGATGCTCCTTGAAAACTGAAGTGCCAACTGATACTACTCTGAGACTAGAAAGGAGATGCAGAAAATAAGGCAGGGCCTGTTATCTCTCACGCAGGCTCCATCTTTGGGAATCAGCCCCATAGTCACGAATCGAAGGTTCCACACTTGTTTAAAGGATTTGGGGTAAGCAAAGGTTCATGACCAAAGCTCTGCATGGCCGTCTTTGCACAAGCAGCTAAAAAAGGTGAAGAGGGAATTCTGTCTCCCTCAATTGCACTGGCTTGTCTGTGATGTGCTCCCAGAACAACCTTCTTGCCATCTTGTTGTCTACATTCACGTTATCAGACCTGCTAGGGCCTCTGTTTTCTTCCATGTAGACCACCAAAGTTTGAGAATTTCTCCATTGTACTCTGCCTCCTTCCTTCACACCACTGATAGCTTCCTGTTTCCATGCAGCATCTAGACATGGTCTCTGCAAATGGGTAAAATGTACTTTATGCTGATGATGAGCCAGCTGGACAAGGATCCACCTTCTATTTGCTGTATTTTGCCATCTTTCCCCCCTCACTCTAGCTTCCAATGCATTGTACTCCCCAAGAAAACAGGTACAAATTTTCCCTCAGCTTTTGTTTTCTAAGGAACGCAATTAAGAAAATGTCAATATATCTCAACTGCTTTTAGCTCCTGTTAGCTCATCTTACCTTATCCGTCCTTTGTTTTATTGCAAACCAGCTCATACAGAGTATTTGTCTGGGAGGCCTCCCAACATTTCTTGATCTCTGAGACTAATACACTAAATTAGTCATGTGGCACTAGCTTTTTGAGTGGGATTCAGGATACCAAGCTTGATAAAGTAAATGTGGGTGCACTCCAATTTTAAAAAACTCCTTAGTGTGAAAAAACCCTTGGCTTGTGTGGTGGGACCCATATTGAAAATTCTAACCCCCGCCCCTCTCAGCACTGGGGTCCTTTACAAATGTCTGACATTGCTTAGTACCCATTTGTGTATCTGTGTGTAGATGGGGGTGTGGAAGGTAGAATTTTGGCCACCTAAGATGTCCACATCATAATCCCCCAAACCTATGAGTATGTTATTTTACATGAAAAAAGAGACTTTGCAAAAATGATTAATTTAAGGATCTTGGGATGCAGAGATTGCCCTGGGTTTTCTGAGTGGGCCTAAAGGAATCAAAATAGAGTTGGACTCAGGTGTGTTTTCCCTACACATGGCTCTGCTGCCTCTCTATTTGAACCTATAGTTAGTACTAGAGTTGATAGTTGTAAGTCCAAGAGACTTAAATGTTTGGGCTGTGCATGTGCTACTTGGGCCCTGAATCTCAACAGACTCGCAACACCTACTCTCCAGTTCACTGGACTCACCCAGGACAACTAACAAGGAGAAGATGACTGACAATGACCATCTCAAGGAACAGAGAGAGTCTGCAACTGCAAGCAAGAAAGGCCCATCCATCTGTCCCATGGGACCTACGCCCCCTCTTAATTAGAGGTTGAGTGGGCATCACCATCCCAGCATCCTCAGAATTGGGGAATGGATGATGGACTAGAGTAGATTTGCAGTTGTTCTGCTGTAGACTTGTTGTGATCCTAGCAATGGAAGAACTTTTATCATAGATTTGGAGGCAGTGGCCACTGGAGGTTCTAAGGGAAGGGAGAGGTAAAAACAGATGTAATTTGGGGGCATTTTTGGGACTTGGGAATTATCCTGAATGACATTTCAATGACAGATACAGGCCATTGTATATCATGTAGTAACTTGCAAAAATGTGTGGGAGAGAGTGTAAACTACAATGTAAACTATAATCTTCACTTAGTGAAGATGCTCCAAGATGTGTTCATCAATTATGACAAATGTACCACACTAATGAAGGATATTGCTGATGTGGGAAAGTGTGGGAGGGCTAGGGAGCGGGGCCTGTGGGAATCCCCTATACTTTTTGTGTAACATCTATGTAATCTAAGTTTCTTAAAATAAAAAATAAAAAAGTATATTAAAAAAAGTGGAAAAAAAACCCCCCAAAAATAAAGGAATCACAAGGTCTTTAACAGAGAAAAGCAGGAGTGTCAAAGTCAGAGAGAGAAATTTGAAGATGGCACCTGCTGGGTTTGCAGATGGCAGAAGGGGCTATTGGCCAACGAGTGCAGGTAGCCTCAGTGAGCTGGAAAAAGCGAAGGAGCGGTTTGTCCCCTGGAGCCTCCGGAAGGAACGCAGCTCTGCTGACACTTCGATTTTAGCTCCATGAGACCTATTTCGGACCTCTGGCCTCTTGATCTATAAGACCATGAATCTGTGTCGTTTGAAGCCACTGGATTTGTGATAATTTGTTACAGCAGCAGCAGGAAACTAACATGGGGTGGGGGCCCACAATATTAGCTTTTGAGTTACTTGGAGTTAGTTGAGCATATTGAGCTTGTCCTCTGTGTCAGACACGATGGTGAATAACACAGGCATGGTGCCTTTCCTCTGGAAGCTAGCAGCCTAGTGAGGCAGCTACGCTTGCAGGTTCTAATGCGTCCACACGTTCATCAAACGGCAGTGAGTCTTACGGGTTAGGACCTCTTGATATGGTTCTTTTTCTCCATGTGATTTTTTTTTTCCATTAAGAAGTCATTTCTGAATACATGGGAAAAATATAACGTAAT
Source organism: Cabassous unicinctus (assembly GCA_029593785.1). Lineage (NCBI taxonomy): Eukaryota > Metazoa > Chordata > Mammalia > Cingulata > Chlamyphoridae > Cabassous > Cabassous unicinctus. Next base: position 2,283 of record JAQZBX010087582.1, on the reverse strand, counting down.
TCGTGGACTATAGTTAACAACATTGTAAAGTTTTTCTAGCAAAAGCAGAGTTGGTACTATATTCATTCTAAAGGTCAAAAAAAAAAGAGAATATGGGGTTTGCTTTTGTGAGATATGAATACAATTAAGCATTTTTTCTCTTCATTTTGTTTCATTAATAAAGAGTCCTTGACTATGTCATTTAACTAATCTGTGTTCATCTGTGTATCTTTCTGAACACTAAAGGAACAACTGAGTCAGTAGTTGGAATTAGATGAGATAAAAGTGCCTGAAAAAGGATTTTTAAGAAGTAATGTTTCCATAACTTGTTGAGCTGCATTTTTCTGTTCTTTCATTTTTGTGAATTTGAAATAAAGTTGTTAAAAAAATAAAAAAAGAAGTAATTCTCATTTAAACCATCCAACATTGCACCTTGACCATATAAAATACTTGGTAATGGGAAATGCATGCTAGGGAGATACAGATTCTTCTCAAGAGGGTTCCATCCAGTCTATTTATAACACTGGAAAAGGCCCCGAGTCTACCACTCACTATACAAGGTGGTATAACATCTTTAGTGGGCTGCCTGGATCTCTCCCCAGCTGCCACCCTGTATGAAACAGATACCAAGTGCAGGACCCTGTAGGAGAGGAGAGGAACTTTTTTTTTTAGCTGTGGCTTTGCCCTACTTTTTCTGGAGACTCCTTTTTTTTAATTGAGAAGTTGTGAGTTTACAAAACAATCACGCATACCATACAGGATTCCCATATGTTGCCCCATCACCAACACCTTACATTGTTGTGACACATTTGTTAAAAATGATGAAAGAACATCATCCAATATTACTGCTACCTACAGTCCATAGCTTATTTCTGGTGTATTTTTCCCCATCATTAACACCATGTATTAGTATGGTATATTTGTAATAGTTCATGAGAGAACGTTCTCATATTTGCACTGTTAGCCACAGTCCATCATTCGCCACAGGGCTCATTGTGTTATTTGGTCCCCTGCCTTCTATAGTCCTTCCAAAATGTACACTCGGTTCTGGAGGCTGTTACCCTGCTTCCTAGGCTGAACCACACCCAGCTACAAGGGGCCCCTGAGCTCCTTTAACCTTAGACTTAGACTAGAGGCAGATCAAGGTTGTAGCAATTCCCAGTCTTGACCTGATGTTTTACTTTATAGCCTCACCGCTGCACACACAAGAGGAAGATATCCTTTAAAATCCTTTGAAAAGCAGACCATTTCCCTTATTTTTATTCCTCCAGCTAACCATCTCCCTCCTGTGCCCCGTCAACTCTGTGCCCGATTGTTCCTTCATCCTTTATTCTACCTTTGGCCTACCAGGGTGGCTGAAAAAATTGGTCTAAAGGGAACGGAGTGTGTGTTGCCAGCTATTCCAAGAGACTCTTGGAATTTTGGGTGAGGGATGGATCCTTGGAGATGGCTGGATCACGGAGGTTGGTGGGTCATAAAACTTTTCATGGAAGAAGGGAATGGGCTGTGCTTCGAAGGACAGGGAGAATTTAATTGAGCAGAGAGGAGGAAGGGAGGGCTTTTCAGGCCAGGGCCTGAGGTGAATGAGGCCGAGAAGTGGGCATCTGTAGCATTTAGGATCCAGAGCCTAAACTCTCTTGAACTGACCTTGCAAATGCAATTCCTGTTGTCTGATTTTAGTCTTTCTCAAAATACAGCTGGTAGTTCTAGAAGCATGCTTAGGTGGTTCTTAGATGGAGTACAAGTGATTGTGCTGACAAAACTGGGGAGCGTAAAACATAGCTATGGTCTTAATCCTTTTTCATTGGAAGCCCTTGAGGAAACACAGCTGTCTCTGACCCTTTGTTCACCTGCAGATTAAAGGAGACAGATATTAATTGATAATTTCTGTTGTCCTAATTAGAAAGCTTGCTTCGTAGAGGAACACAATGAAACATCTGTGAGATGGCGAGGACTGCTGGAGTTTACCTTGACTGCAGCATCAGAGTACAAAGACAAAAGACAAAAGCAAGAGATAATGCAGATGGGCTTCAATCCCAGGAGTTTGTTATTGGAGTAATCTGCAGGAAAATCTCTTCCTTTTAAGAGTAGATACTATCTTTAAAAAAATTAGATTTTTCTTTTTAAAAATTTGAATTAAACCCCAATAAATTTTCCTACTAAATGTGGAAGTGCTTGGAAGGACAGAGCTTAAGTTATCATTGCCTGAGGTACGGTATTCAGTAACAGGTTAATTAAGAATCCATGCACTGACATACCCCAAGTGTGAGGGTCCCTAGATTGTGAAGGAGATATTTTGAGGCA
>JAQZBX010087581.1:0-12853 GCA_029593785.1 Cabassous unicinctus | reverse complement strand
TTTTTTTTTTTTTTTTTAGCACTATGGTTTAATTAAAAAGGTTTGCTTGAAAATGTTAGAGAATCTCTACCAATCGGTAACCATGCTGGCTAGTGTACCAGAAACACCCATAAACACACGCAGCATCGAGCTGTTTTCACAAGACTTCCTTTCTAATAAACACAACACTTTCTCCTCCTCTCAGATGCCAAAATGCACATTTGCCAACTGTAGGCGCGTTGCTAAGCTGAGAAGCCTAACAAGTTTGTCCAGCAAGTTAGTTTGTGCAGTGGATAGTGTCTGCTTTGCAGCCTCAGACAGGAAGCAACTGGTCGACCTCTGAGGCAGGCCCTTCCCAGGCATGTAAAGGGGTCCTCATGGGTGAGAACATAAGGGCTTTGAGGAAAAACACGAAGGATTGTTAAAAGTGGAGGCCTACACGAACGCGTTCAAACTCCTTTCCCTGGAAAGAGACATCCTGAGATCTTTTTCTTTTCGGGTAATCTGCAGCTCTCATGCTGGGGGCTGTCTGACTCTGTCCTCCTGACTGGTCTGAACCGTGGTCTGACACCTTCTCAAATCACTGTGGGGCCGTAGAGAGGCTGCAGACCCCAACCAAAAGACGGTGAGAGAGAAAATCCCAAGCATGGAAGCCTGGGTTCCAAAGCCCCTGGACACCTGTCACCTTTCCCCAGGGCAGCATCTGGTTAGGGCTGGGAATCAGAATGCAGAGGAGACAGGCAGACGCAGTGAGGAAGCACCCAAATGTAATAAATAACACCCAGCTCTGGCCCCTGTCCCTCCCCGAGCTACGCCTTCTGTCTGAACTGAAGGAACCACAAGGGGGAATTCCACTCCCAAACCTCCCTCTACAACATCAGATACGGGAATCCAGCTGCTGCTTCGGCACAGGACAGAGCCTCAGTCTTTTGCTTTATAGCATCGTTTATGGCATGAACTAGGAATGCAATGTGTTTACACAAACGCACGACAATTGTACATCAGCATCTTTACAATATTCAAGGATACATATACAAGTCTACAGGCATCTGTACACAGGCGGTGCCTGTGGGGTGCCCCACGCACCCAGCAGTTCTGTGCAGATTCTCCGCTGGGAAGAGCCAGCACACAGGGGCGAGAACACCAGGGGACGTGTGACGAGGCCAGGGGTGTCCATCTTTGGGCCAGTCCTGCGAGGCAGCAGGGCTGTGGGCACCCCTTGCACCCAGACCTTGTTGCAACTGGGAGCCTCGAGTCCCAGGTAGGCCTGAGCTGGGATCTTATTAGCAAACTAGTGTAACAACGGTTTAATTAATCTTCAGTGTGCATAATTAATGTGGGAAACTCGGAGCAGGGATGGCTTCCTGAGCTAGGGACCCAGGGACACTGTTGACAGATGGGGCCCTTCACCCCGGGGCCCATTCCTGAGGTAAGGATGCAGTGTGGCTCTGTGGCTGGTCTGGATGGGGAAAGACTTCTCTGGGAGCCCAGGTGTGAGTATGCAGGCACCGGCTTGGAAGCATCTGGGCATTAGTAGGTCAGGTAACCCACCAAGCCATGACCTGAGCCCCAGGTGGCGAGGGTCACGGATGATTACAGAAATGTCCAATCCCCCACCGGCTGCACCACCCTCCTCCCAGCAGCCCTGCCCCCCCTGGGGACCCTGTTTCACGCTCCTGCTGCCTTGCTACCCCCATGGCTAGAGCAGGGACAAGGAGTCTCCAGGCTGTGTGCGCCCTGGGCCGCAGCACCCAGCAGCCACCATCCAGCCTGAGGGTGTGCTGCCTATCCGACTGAGAACTGAGCACCAGATAAAGAAGTGCTGGTCCTTGTGGCGTCTCTGACTTGTGCAGATATGGTCACTTCTCTTTTAAATAATGTAGAAAAATAAGCCATTTCTGATGCGAGGAAACCCTCTACAGTCTGACCCACAAGATGGTGGGACGGCGCCTCTGGTGGGGGCGTGGGGGAGCCTCCTTACCCAGCCTCAGCCTCCCCAGAGCCTCTGATGACCTCAGAGGACACCATACTGGGCTTGGGGTGGTGGTGGGGTGGCCCAGGGGCCGGAGAGCTGGAGTTCCCACTGCAGCATCTCTGGGTCATACCGACAGTCCTTCGGTGGGCAGGCTCCAGCATCTGCATTCTGTTGCCATGACAACAGGGCCCGGCAGTGCAGACTCTGAGCTGGCTCTGGGTCCTCTGGCCCCACCCTCAGTTTCACACCCACAGCTGAGCGGGCATAGACACAACTCCCAGCACCGTTTCCAGGTCCCTGGGGGGACCCCCAGGGCCATGGGGCCTCAGGTGGGCACGGGGGCAGGGTCTAGTCCAGGGGCTCCTGCTTTATCCGGACAGCAGGGGGGATGGGCTGTGGTCGCCGCTCCTCCCTGCACAGCACGTACTCGCTGAACTGGGACGAGTCCACGCCACCCCCGCAGGATGCAGCCACGCTGAAACCCCTCTGGAACAGCCTCTCCAGGACCTACCGGGGAAGAAGCAGGGGTCAACAAGGGCCAGCTAGGCCCTGCTCTTTGCAGGACAGCTGGCCAGAGTGAGCCACATCCTCCATTAAGAATTCCATCTCATTCACTGAGAACTACCAGTTGGGCAACCACATGGGGGACATGAGCGGCCAAGGACACAGATCTGCTGGTCCAGGTGCCCCACCCAAGCCACGGCCCTGCTGCCCTCAGGAGTACACAGCCTTGACTTGGGCAGGCAGAAAGAGCCCTCGGGCCCCCTCTGTCAGTGACACCTGCCCCAGTAATGGAGCACCCCCCACCCCCAGCCTCCGGGCAGCCACCTGCTTCCCTGAGCTGTGAGTCGCAGATGGTAGGAGGCCTGGAGGCTCAGCCCAAGGGCACCCGGAGCAGAGAGGAGGAGGAGCGCCTCCGGCATCTGCATCTTTGCAGGCCTCCGTGTCCATGTGTTTGTGCTTCTGTGTGTGTGTGGGGGGGGTGTTGTCTCACTGTGTCTGACCCTATGTCCTTGCAACTCTGGCCCGTTCTCACCCACAGCCTGCAGAATGTGTGTGGGCAGGGGGCTCTTTCCCTGAGCCGTCTGTGCTGCCCTAGCCCTGAACTGGAAACTGCTGTGAGCAAAAGGCCCCCACGCGTCCCACATCCCAGACCCATCTGCACAGAGCCAGTCCCCCAGCGCTCCTGGCAGCTCCTGGGGTGCCCGTGGCTCCACTCCCTCTGTTCCCAGCCTCTGTCCTGCCTCTCCTAGTTCCCTGGGTTTAATTTTAATCCAGCCAGGCTCTGAGTGTCAAATGACGCACACTTTGTTGAAAATACTCTGGGCAATTTTTATAGAACATACTTTTGGGGGTGGGGGGGGGCAGTAGAGATCAATTTTTTTTAAGTCCATCCCCAGGGCGTCATCATTTAATTATGAAAGAGGCATAAATTATGCATCAACACATTGTTGCCTTTTCTGTAAGATGGCACGAGGGCTTCCCCTGTCAGGGGCTGTGCCTAGAGCTGCTCTGTGCGGCCACCGGGCTCGGGGGGCAGGGCCGCCGCAGGGCTCACCTGCACAGAGTTGAGCCGGCAGTAGCCGTTGAGCGGGAAGCGGATGACGTGCGTGGGGTCCTGGTTCCAGCCGGCGTTGACAGAGTTGCACATGACGTCCCCGGTCTCAGGGAAAACCTCCTCAATGAGAGCCTTCTCGCCGCTGAGCGCGATGCGCTCCCCCAGGTCCGGCGTGACCCGCACCACCAGGCAGTCGCAGGCCCGGCTGCGGCGCTGCTGCTCCTGCTCCTGCTGCCAGCGCTCCAGCTCCCGCACCATGGGCTGCAGCTGGTAGTACCGCGCCTCCTCGTACAGCAGGCTGAAGTCCTGCGGGGAGTGCAGACCCGCGTGCGGGTGGGAGCCAGCCCTTTCCACCTCTGGGGTTGGGGCACTTCACTCAGGGTGGGTGTCCTCATTGCAGAGAGGGGGCCAGTGAGGCTCGGTGAGCGTGTGCAGGACAGGAGTCTGCACCTGTGCCTGACCCCCTGTCCCCTTCCATCTCGCCCCAGGCCCTCAGGACCACTGCATTGCCCTGGGGCGGAAGACTGGAGGCTGGACTAGAGGAGCCCCGGGCTGTGCCTGGGGGACCTGCTGTAGCCTTCTCAGAATCCCATGGGAGGAGAAGCCAGGTGGGTGCAGGGCAGGCCCTCCCCTGCTGGCCTGCCCCAGGCCTGCCCTGGAGGAGCTCCCACTCAGTGGTAGGTAAGAGGCATCCCAGACCAGGGTCATTTCCAGTCACAGCTGCTGGGTTGGGTTTTCAGCTTCATTATCTACCAGCCCTGAGACCTCTGGCCCCTGGCCACTGGGCCTCTCTGACCCACCATTTTCTCATCTATAAAGTGGATGGAACATGCAGCTCAAAGAAGGGGAGTGCAGATGAAAGGACCCAAGAGCTGTGGCGTGCTGGCCCCACCCCTGCCCAAGCAGGCATGAGTGACGAAGGAGTCTAGGGACGTGAAGCCCACCCCTCGTGAGGCAGCCTGCTCCTGGGCTAGGTGAGCTCACACCAACTGTCTCTCAGACCCTGGGATTGGACCCCCTGCCCCAATTAAACACATGCCCATCCACACTCATCCAGCCCGGGGTGGCCAGTGGGCCTGAGGGCTCCTGGGGGTGGGACCAAGACACCCACCCCAGAAGTAGGGCCTGCCCCACAGGCTCCCCCAAGGTCTGTCCATCTGCTGGCCCCAGCCTTTGGAATCGCCCCAAGGGAAGCTCAAGCTCTGAGGCCTCCCCAGCCACAGACATTGGTCAGAGAGCCATCCTGGGCCTCTCCTCCCACGCCCCCTCGTCTGCCCTGAGGTCTTTAGTGACATCTGCACATTGACTCCCCCTACAGCTTCCCCCACAGCCCAGCACACGTCCATCTGACACATCACCAGCTGTGGAGCGAGCTCCACCCCTGAAGCACCACTTGCCCACTCAGGGCTCAAGCTGCAAACCAGAAGGCAACCCTCTGGGGCCCCTTTATCCCCAACACATCCACACCACATGGCCTTCTCAGCCATAGCTGGTCTCCTGCTTCCACTCCCCCATTATCTACCCCCCCTCCTTCCCTCAGCAGCCAGCGAGATCTTTCTCAATTGCAAATCTGATGGTCACTCCCTTTCTACAGCCCTTCCACCTGAGACCAAACAGCAGCCTCCCTTCCTGCCCTTCCCCTCCTGGTCCCTGAGGCCACAGCCTTGACACCCTTTTTCCAGTTCTGGAGCACATCGAGCTCTTCCTTACCCGCCCCCCCGCCAGGCCCTGGCACCCATCTGCCCCAGTCCTTCTCCGCCAGCCAGGTGTAAATATCGTTTTCTCTGGCCACCCACCTGGGCCAGCATTTCCCCTCGTCTGCACTCGTAATACACTTCACTCCTCTAAAGCAGGTGCATGATGGCACTCAAAGCTTTATTTGTCCAGCACATCCTCCCGCCAGGCTGGAGCATTCTGAGCAGGACCTATGTCTGCTTGTGTCTCTCTGTGCCTTGAGCCCCAGGACCACTGGTCCTCTGGGTAGCTGCTGGGAGGACAGAAGGAAAGCAGGACTCCTGGACGGATGGATAGATGGACCCTTGTTGACGTGAGCTGGGGGAAGCCCAGGCCTGAGTTTCCTTCCTCCCTGGATGCTCAGGGCCATGGAGGGTCCCATCCCGAGGCAAAACGCGATGAGCCAAGTCAGCGGCCCAGGGCCAGGCAGACCCTGAGACCTGGGGGTAACCTTTCAGTTAAAGGGTGTCTGGTTTGGATGAGGGTTTCTTCCCCTGCAAGTTGCCAACAGGGGACGGATTTATGAACCTCGAACTCCCGTAACTCCGACACACAACCATCCTTAAACACGGCAAACATTAAACCGGGGTAAGTGCCGCTGCTTAATTGTTGTTACACCCTGATAAATAAGCTAAAAATGTGAGAAAACAAAATTAGTTTAGAAAAACTGATTTAGCCCTCGGCTTCATCGGTTAACTTTTTATGGTTGCCATGACGACCGCGAGTCCATTTATTAAGTCACAGCGTCCCCTGTGTACTGCACCACGCAGCCCAGGGGAGCCGACGGTTGCAGATTTACCTTGAAGTCGTCCGGGAGCAGCAGTTTCGATGTCCGCAGGAAGCTCAGGACATAACGGAAAATCTCCCCATCCCGGTCAATGAAATAGTGTTGCTTCAAACTGTCCAGGACGATGGGTTCGGTGCCATTGAAGAGGCGGCTTATTCTGGAAGAGAGGCGGGACAGCGGGATGTTCGACAGAAGGGGCCCTATCCACTTGCCCCACTCCCACACCTTAGGGCCCCCCAGGTGAGTGTTTCTGGGACTGTGCACACACCTGGGCAGCCAGACCACAGTCAGACAGGACCCCCGAGCAGCGGCCAGTACAGGCCACGTATCCACCCACACTAGAAGCCACAGCCAGCTAGACACACCCAGCTGGACACACCAGTCCCGGTGACACATGTTATAAGCCTGAAACTTCGCAGATGCAGCCATCTCACCTCCCATGCGCAAGCCAGCCAGTCACAGACCTGGTAACAACCCTTGCCACACAGACCTATCTGGAAAACTCACTCAACCAGCAGACACCCTGCCCAAGAGCCACATACCTGGCGCAAACCAGCCAAGACAGAGTCCTCCAGCCATAGGACAAATGTCACCCCCACCTCACCCGACCCATGTGACAAGCAGCAGACACGACATACCCAGACAACAGTCTCAGGGTCATCCACACACACAACCACACAAATTACAGGCAGACCCAGGCACATCCAGATGCACATCAGCCAGCAAGGCAGCCAGGGACCAAGTCACAGACAAACAATCCACAGCCACTCACTGAGGGAGCCAGAGGGAAAACCGAGGCAGGCAGGAGGGGTGGTGTGCACACACTAGTGCCCCAGCATACACGTCTACATGCCAGGTTGTGTACACACACAAGTGTGCGTACACAACCATGGTGCACACATACAGCCCTATGCCCCAGTGCATATGTACACACGGTATGCACTTGTACACCATGTGGCTACAGCGTGTGTGCAGCCAGTGGGGGGTTCCAGCCCTGTGTTCTGGAAATGGCTACCCAGAAACGCAGGGCCTGCAGCAGGCTCTTGGGGAGCCCCTGATGCCTGTCCCTAGCCTATCCAAGAAGGAGGGCCCACCCAGGCTTTGAAACCAGGGCCAGAGCTTGACTAGTACCCCGCGTGGCAGGCTCTGGTTTGGCTAACACCCCCTGCAGACCCCAGGCCGAGATATGGATAGTTAGGAGTCCCACAGAGGGGTCAGGGAAGCCCAGCACTTGGCTTGGAAACAGGAGGGTGGCTGGCAGGGCCTCCCCCGGGACAGAGTAGCACCAGACATCCTGTGGCAAGCGGGCCTCAGACTGGTCCTTAGCTGGACCCAGCCAAGGTGACGATGGCCTGTCTGTGGAGTCTGGAAGAGGGGGTGCCCCGTCCAGGTCTAAGGTCTTCTAGCTGGCCTCCATGCTGATGTCAAAGCCCCTTGCTCTCTGCCTGCACTGGCCAGGACCCTTCCTGGGCTGCTCTGTCTCCCTCAGCAGCCCCTCCTCTGTCTTCTCCCACTCAGCCACCCTACAGCTTGCCCCACCAGTGCCATGTGCACTCAGGGCACACCAGCTGGCCAAGCTGAGGGGCTTAGAGGCCCCAAAGCCCCTCTTGGGGCCTCCCCTCCACTCTGTCCTCTGCTCCAGTGGCCTGGGACTCAAGGCATCAGCCAGGAGGGTCTGCCCAGGTATGGAGTAGCCAAGCAGTCACTTGCCCTCACTCTGGAAGCCTGACCCGTCCCCATCCCGGTGGGTAAGGCTGCCTCGTGGATGGGAGGGAGCCAACCAGAGCCTGTGGGGAGGTGCGTAGAGGCCGGCGGCCATTGAGCCCTATCCCCTAATTACCCCCTGGCCAGGGAACAACGGTCCTGGGGGACACAGCCCCTGCCGGAAAGCCCTGTGGTCCGTGGCCTGTCCCAGCCTCCAAAGCCCCCAAGACCTGGCCTCAGCAGATGGCAGAGCAAAGACAGACAGCTCCCCTGGACACAGATGTGACCGAGCAAGCTGCCCGGGGCTATAACAGTCGTCAGCAGACAGCCGAGGGGTCAGCAAGGCACCAGCAGCAAGAAGCAAGAGCCACATCCACAGGTGAGGTGGCAAATCTGAGGCCGAGTCTTCGGGGGATCTTTCCCACCCTTCCTGGTGGAGCTCAAATATTCTCTGCAGCAGGCAATATTCTAGGCGTGGCTAAGTTCCAAGTCTCTCTGAGCACCAGTGCTGGGCAGGGTTCCAGACCATCTTGTTGGTCTAGAGAATTCCAGATCCACCCACATTCCAGGACTGGCTGGGTTCTGGATTATTTTATTGGTCCGAGGTTCTCAGTCTGCTCTAGATTCTTCCATGGTCAGCGCCAGCTCCAGCATAAACTGGCAGCAGAGCAACTTCTCACAGGACAAATGCCTTCTGTGCCCTCAGGATCTGTGCCAAGGATGCGAGCAGGTTGGTGGGGGAAGGTTTAGGACAAGCACCCAAAGGAACCCCCAGCCTACCCACTTGCAGGGTCTTAGGACTCAGCCCCTGCTGTGCCTCTCCTGGCTGTGCAAGCTGCCCCAGGCCCCACTCTGGGGGAGGCTGCAGGGTTTGGGGTTTCAGCTCCAGGAATATCTCCATGGGACAACCTGGCAAGTTCTCACTTTGGCAGTTGGGACCCTCAGGGCAGAAGAGGCACAGCCACCAGCCACCAGTGCCTGTGGGCCCAAAGGGGAGGTGCCACCCAGGGCTGCGCTTCTTCCTATTTTTTTTTTTAAAGCTCTGGCTGCAATTTCCTGGATGTTTCAGCAGAAGGTTTGATCCGTTTTGAAGCTCCTGGCCATCGTACTTTGCTGCTTCCCAGGGTCAATGTGGATGCCGGATGGGGCTGTGCTCTCTACAGCCAAAAAAGCATCCAGCAGGCAGGACACAGGTGAGGCTGCTGACCAGGGAGCCTGCCCTTGGCCCCAAGGCAGCTGTTTCTGAGTGAGGAAGGACCAGACCCTAGCCTTTCTTCCTCCGTGAGTGGGGGTACCCCACCCGCCAAGAACCAGAGGCCCAGGCAAGCCCCCAGCTCTCACGGCCCTGCCATGGGCAGGACTTGGCTGTGATATCCAGAGCCCCCAGGGTGACCTTGGCACTCAGACTTCTCCACTCCCAGATGACCCACATCAGGGACACTGGGCGAGGCATGCTCTTCATTTCAGAATTGGTGAAAAACAGTTTTTACATTTTAATAATTCACGAGAGAGCTCTGATGGGCCCCTGCCAGCACAGCTGCCCAACCTACTTCTCAGGCCTGGTCTGACCACTATCTCATGACTGTCCTATGTGCCACCTACCCACTGGCCTCTGGGCCAGGGCTTCAGGCCTGGGGAGCGGCTCCCTTGTGAGCCGGAAGCCATTCAGACACAACAACAGATTCTCTTGAGCCCAGGCCAGGGGAGAGAAGGCCAGGCACCACCCCCTGGGGGCACCTCCTGCTGTAGGAGGGGCTGCAGTCTCAGAGCACAGGGCTCCAGGGGCCTCAGCTCCCCAGCCAGAAAGCATGCCCCGCCCCAACACAGGAGGAGGGCCGAGGACAGGGGCCACGTGGGCCTGGGGGCAGGGGGAAGGTCAGCCCTCTTCTCCCTGCACCAGGCTAGAGACAAAAGTAAGCAGCACCCCCCACCCCACCTCCCCCAGACCAGAGCTGAGATGGCTCCTGAAAGGCAAGTGTCTGATTTCAGGAAGCACTCTGCAGGGAGGGTTGTGGGCAGAGGTTTTATGAATTTAACTCCCAAACGTTGTCAACCGATTAAGGGATGATCTGTCTTTAACAACTTGGGGATGCAGCAGAGGCAGAATTGAAATCAAATAAGCACAATCCATCTCCCACCCCAGAGAGGGCTCTGCAAGTGAGGGCCAACACCGATGATGTGGCCCCCATATTTCTGCTCCCCCCCAAGCCCCAAGTTCATGTGGGCCCCAGGCAGTCTCCTGTTGGACCACCACCTGTACCCCAGGTTCCCCAAACCACGAACCGGACCCTGTACCCACCCCTGCAGCTCCTCCTGGGGGGCGTGTCCCTGCCCTCAACACCTTGGAAAGCTACCGCCTCCTCGCACTCTAATTCACACAGACAACCAGGCGGCCTGGCCCGCCAGCCTCCCTGAGAACCCCTCCACATCTGTGGCATTCATGAACTCCTCTTGTTACTTGAAATGTATAAAAACGGGGAGGGGGGGGGGCGATGTGCCGCAGGCCTGGCCCTCCTGCTGCTCAGCCCGCCGATGGCTGCCTCACTGTGCCAGGAGCCGGCAGGCAGCAGGCCGCGCCCCCTCCAGGAGATGCTCATGGGCTCCCACCCCGCCTCAGGTCAGCCCTGCCGCCAGGCCAACGGAAAAGCTGGGCCAGCCCCAGGGAGGGCATCTGCTATGTCCCAAGAGTCAGGTGTGCGTGGGAGCTCTGCAGCAGTGGGAGGCTCCCCCTCCCGGAAGGAGCCCCGGAGGCCCCAACCTGATCGGAGACACACCCATGCTGACCCCCATCCCCAAATGTCCCAGAGTTACCTAGCCAGCCGCCCAGCCAGCAGCTCCAAGGGACACCTGCTGCTAATCCTCAAGGTGCCGCGGGGCCACCCAAGCAGACAAAGATGGCAAATTGCAGCTCCTCCCCCTCCTCCCCTCATGCATCTTCCCAGGATCATCCCTCCCACCCCACCTCCAAGAAGTATTAGCAGGTCACAAATAACCCCCTGTAAAGGCTAGGCTTGAGTCTCCAGGGAAACCTCAAGGTGTATGAGATTCCCCAGCCAGCCGCTGGCCAGGCTCAGGGGTGCCAGCTCTGAAGAGGTTGTCAGCCTCCACGGTGGGGTCGATGCCGCCAGCTGGGGGTCAAAGGCCCCTGTGCAGAGCGGCTCTCAATGAGTAGACTCGCCCCCCTACCCCCGGCTCTCTGGGGCTGCGCCAGCCGTGCCCTGGAGAGCGAGCCCCTGTGCCGAGGAGACAGGGCCCCACGGTAGCCAGCTGCCCACAGGGCCCCGAGGGGCTGGCTCTTACCTGGAGTCGGGGTACTTGGTGAGTGTGGCCAGGCTGCTGGTGTACATGTGCCCGCCCACGTCGATGTGCACAGGGGCGTTGGACTTGGTGAGCTGCGCAGGCAGCGGGATCCCCTGGGCGGCCAGGGGTGACACGGGCGACCGGGTGAGAGACAACCGGGACATGCTTCCTCCCTCCTGGAGAAGGAAACAAGGTAGAAAACAGGAGTTTGTCCAGAGCGGAGCTGCACGCTCCCTTTCGTTCCAGGGCGATCACAGATCTAATCAGATCACTGCTGCCTGCGCCTGATCACATATTCAGCTGACAAATTATGGCCACTGCTGTAATTAAGTGTATTTGCATCATTTTCTTCAAAGCACCAGAGGGGAAAAAGAAAGATGCTTATTAGCAATAAGAAATCAAGAAAAAAAAATTTTTTTTCAAGGTGTCAGCCTCCAGGGGCATAAAACAAACTGCAAAATTCTAATTAAAGGTCGCGGGCTTATGTGTTAGATGTGAAATATCCCCTGACAAACGAATCACCAATTTGTGAATTGGGATTCAGGGGTTTTTGCAAGTTTGTCTCAGTAACGAGACACCTCTAAATTAGTGACTTCCTCAGCACCTCGGGCGCTGGGTTTAATACATGTAGTAAATTTCACATCAAATTAAGAGCATTTTTGTTTCAAAAAATACATAATCGTACAGCCAGTCAACAGCCATCCCTGCAGTGTTGCTGCTGCGAGGAGGGGGTGGCAGGGAGCAGGTGCCCGGGACAGGGAAGAGGTGGCCGCGGCCTCGGACCCAGCCCACCCCGCTGCGCTCACCACGGTGCCGGCACTGCCTTGTGCGAGAAGCGAGGACCCGCTCGGCCGCTCCTTGCGGTGAGGCATCTAGGCTTCCATCGCTGCCCAGAGTATCTGTGGGAAGCACCGACAACCCCAGAGAGGGCTTACCCACCAGCCGGCTCGGGTGCCGAGGCTCTATGGAGTCAAAGACACTTAGACTTGTCATCTCTGCCCACACTCTCTGGGACTGACCCCAGGCCATGCAGCACCTAAACCCTCCAAAGCCAGAGTCCACCCTCCACTAGCCTCTTCCCCCACACCCCAAGGCAAGACTCTGGGCCACGGCAGATCGCACAAACACACATGCATGCACACGTGTTTTCTGGGCAGCTCCCTGTCTGCTAAGCCGGCTAATGACAGTACCGAGACCCACTCGGCATTACTGCCTAGAAATGTTTCAGACCGAATTCCGTTTTCCTCGTAGTTTGGTTTAGAGCCATGTTTGCGAGGGTGTCTCCTCGGGCATCGGCAGAGAACCATGTGCCCACGCTCAGGGAGGACTCTCCACCCTCCGTGGCTAGGCAGCCCAGGACCTTCCCCGGCGATGCTCCCACTCCCAGTGCCCAGGGAAGAGGGAAAGTCACTTAGGATGCCTCCTCTTCCCTGTGGGTTCTCCCCATTGTCTGCCTCATCTGCATCTCCCAGTTTCTCCCTGGAGCCTCAGAACCATCTCTTTTCTCTGGGCCTAATGTTTCCCAGATCCCCCCATGATCATTCCGTCCCCTGCCCAAGGCATTAGGGAGCTGGCCAGAAGGATAGAGACAGCGGCTCAGCAAATGGTCCTGTTCTCCTGCTGCTTTCCCCACCTTCCTCTGTGCCACAAACCTCCTTAAATACATTTGTCCCTCAATTCCTAGAAGCCACCTCCCTCCCCCAAGGCACTCTGCAGGACCTGTGCAGGAGGGGTGGAGAAGAGCAGGGCAAGGCGGCCCCTTCCACTGACTTGGGGCTGTTTCATGCCGGAGAGGCAAGCGCGTGTGCACGTGCGC
>JAQZBX010087580.1:0-12852 GCA_029593785.1 Cabassous unicinctus | reverse complement strand
CAACAGTGCATAAATTCTGCCCCCCCAACCTTGCTCTCCCACTATGTTTCTCTTATTACAGCAGGAACACTGCCTTCTATGGCAGTCTACCAAGGGGCATAAATATAAACATTGTTTCTAGCCCTAAATGCCTTAGTCTATCTAATATCTCAGCTTGGTGCATGACAGTGCTACCTGTTTGTGAGTTCCCAGACAATCTTTCTTGGGAATTCAGAAGGAATTCAGACAATAGCATCTGTGTGGTGAATTCATTTTGCTCTGCCTCCTCCCACTGTTATCTGCAGTCTGCAGTGTCCTTGGAGACATTTACTAATGTGTCTCTGCCAGCAAGCATGCTTTTTGAATGCTTAACCCTTTATGCTCTGACTCTCAGCATCTTCTCGAACATAACGACTAAGAAGATGGAGTGATTATGAAAATTGGCAAAGATTTTCTTGGGCCTTGTGAGGTTACCTGGCTCTGGTTAAGCCAAAAATGCCCTATACTAAGTCAAGGAAGATTTATTTTCATAGATTTGACTTCTTATCTCTACTCACGGCACACTATCTGCCAACTTTCATAACTGTGTTGAGAACCTATAAGGGTATTTGGAGACTTTTATTTTTGAACCTTCATTTCCAAGACTTTCCTTGGAGCTTCTAGCCCTTCCCATGTTCTAATACTCTCCTGATTGACACTGATCAATAAGCATTTTTTAGAATGATAAGTGTGCTACTTGCCTATAACCTGCTTGTGGGAGCAGTAATTAATGATCTAATGTTTTTCCTAACTTTTTTGTCACTGACCATATTCCTTGCACTCTTCCAATTGCAAGGAATCACTTTTGGTAAAAGTCTTACTATATGTCACAAATTCTTTTACTTGACTTTTTAAAATAATTCGTTCTAAAATGAATCCCAATTTTCTTTAATTTAGTAGATAGTGGTCAATTTCTGTTTGTTTTTCTTGTAGTTGATATATTTTTTTAAATTTTACTGTAGTATACCATGCCTGCATGAGCATACATGAACAATAGGTGTATAGTAAAATTTGTGAACCTACAAAATAGACATGTGTAATGGTAAACAACTTTCCTTCATGCAATAATATTTTTATAAACCCTTAAAATATAATTTTATCATAGTTGCTTGATTTTATGAATATATTATTATGTTTATAAATTATATTTATGATCTGATATAAAATTGAAAGTGTACTGAATCACAAGTGACTGAAATATTTTGGAATACTTCTTGTTTGTTAATACTTCTTCTTATTAACAACATCCAAAAACTTTGCTAATTTTATTGCTAATAAGCACTATTATAAATTTAACTAATCACAAGAATAGAGTGAAAAATTCCTTATCAGTAAGAAGTTGAAAGAAAATTGGCTTCTCTAGATAGGGGAAATAATCAGTTCTCTAGGTCTTATGAGAGATATGACCCATATGTGTTCATCTTAAATAATACCCATGTTTATAAAGAATCTAGAAGCACAATTGTTCCTATGATTATGGATAAATGTGACTTTCTTGGAGAAGTAACTCATCGAATTTTGATAAAGGAAGAATGAAGCAAGATCACAGATTTTGTAAAGTCTTTACTATTGTGCAAAAGAAATATCCATATCACAGAAGGTAGATAAAAATGTTTCCTCATTACTCAGGTATATTTGTACATTTAATTCATATGTTTTTAAAAAATAGCTAGTAAAAATGCACTAAGATAGCTGTGATATGTTTCAAGATCATTACCATAATTATTTTTTGCTCATATTATAAATTGATACTCAGAAAATCTGAAAGTTTCTGATTCTAGTTTTATTATTTTTGTTTAGTTTTATGAATGAAACCTGATGATATCTATGTAATTGATAGGCTGTTTCCCAATACTGAAATATAATGATTTAAATTACAAAGAAATTGAACTAGTGAAACCACCATAAATTAAATATAACTTGAACTATATTGTAAAGGGTAGCTAACAAATTCAGAACCAACAATGAGTTACCATAGCATTTCATATAAATCAGTCTTCATAAGCAAAATAGTCCTTCATATATGAATGGATTTGTAGAGATATACAGTGAAGCTTAACTTTGACAATTTTAAAATTTATTTTCAGGATATTAAGAAATAAGATTTTTATTATGGTCTTGTATTTCATCTGTTTAACAATTGAAAACATACATTTTTTCCACATTAAAAAATTGTGAAGTAAATATTTTCTACATATCCCTGTGGTAATAAGGAGCAGGGAAAAACCATGAAATCTTTCTCCCTCTTTATGCCTTATACTGCCACTATGTGCTCTGAAGAAGAAAATATATGGTAAATTTAGCCTAGGAAAATTTTAGAAATTTACAGACGAAGTGGAAACATGCAATCTGAAGAGAAAGAGGACAGGAATGAAACTTCTAAGGATGAATAATCACGTGTGGTTGATAAGGTAAATTAAAAACTCATACAGAATTTTTGTTATGTCCAATAACCTATTCTTATGTAAATAGCATTGAATTAATTACTGAGAATTGTTTTGATATCTAATAAAATTTATGCCAAAAGGACTTATGAATTAATATGAATATAATCAATGAGAGTAAATCAACACCACTTATATTACCCACATAAAATTCTAGTTAAATCATGTGCTACCTTGAAATTACAAATGGTTGGTACATAAAAAATAATTATTACTAAAAATTATATTTATAAAATGTTATAGTTATTATGCTTCCATTTAATTATTTCAATTAAAAATTAAATAGTTCTCAAATGAGATCCTAAAGATTATTAGTTTTTTTTTAATGGAACAAATGGCTTATAAGATTATTAGTTTTATAATTGAAAGTATAATTTAAGACTGAAATAGGATTTCTCATGATTTGATATGCTTCAATTCAAGCAAAAGTAAAATAGTTGTGGTTTTAAAGTTATTTTGAATAAGATTTCTGTAAAATCTTGAAAAGCATGTAGGCAATATATCTGAACAAAAAATTAATCCTTATTCAAACATTGTAAATCATGCCTGATGAAAGGAAAGATGCTTTGAAGAAGAGTAATATTATGTGGGATGCATTTCTTAGACATTGTGTCAGTTAAGAAGATAAACTAGAGAGACAAGAAGGAAACATTGGAAAACAATGAAATGGAAAATAGGAAACAATTAGAATCTCAAGAGAATGTTGTTGCTGTTTTTGACATTGCTGCAAAGGATGACAGAAAGGACTCAAAGGATGAAAATGCTCAAACGATGAAAGAAAGAGTGATGAGGCATAATTAATCTGTTGTCCTTGTGATTAAAACCATTCTGAGATGTACGTCAACCCAATTCCTTAACTGTGTTACTAAAACCAATTATCATTCATCTGGCCATACCTGGGTGATATTAGCAATCATCCTAGTCACCTGATACATGAGAGTGGTTCAGTGTTCAAACAAAAAGGCTAATACAGAGGCTTTCTTACTATGAGTTCTAGAATTAAACTTTGTTAATGCATAAAATGGGAAAATAATTACTGGATGTCTCCTGGCAAAGTTTGAAAAGATAGTTTACTAAAATACTATAAACAGGAAGCATAAGTTAAAGGTTTATGGGCCTTGATCTCATTTTAAATAATTTGATATATTTAGATTGTCTGATCATATAAATGCTGAAACTGGCATATTAGAGCAGAGTTAGGAAAGGAAGTGTAAGGGGAAATATGTGAATTAATTGATTTCAAAATACTGTCTTACATCCCTTTCCTATAAGCTGAATTGCTCAAGATGGTAAGAATGCTCATTGATACCCATGGTGTTGGCATTTTCTTTGTGAGTAAGGTGGACTATTTCCATTTGATTTTAATGTATTCTTATCCTTTTAAAATTTTGACTACAGGTGAATGGCAGCATATTAGTAGAAATGGACAATCTAACTATCCTCACTAAATTCCACCTTATGGATCTCTGAACTTCCCGAGAGCTCCAAATCCTGCAAGGTCTGCTCTTCTTAGTGATTTATCTGGGAGCCCTGACTGGGAATCTTCTGTTTCTGTCATTGTAACTGATACTCACCTGTACTCTCCAATGTGCTTCTTCCTACGCAATTTATCCCTCATAGACCTTTGCTGCATTTCAGTTACTATTCCCAAAACAGTTGTGAATTCTCTGTCAGACTGTAAACTGATTTCTTTCCCATCATGTGCTGCTCAGATTTTTTTGTCAATCTTGCTTGTAGCTACAGAGTTTTCCTTCCTTGTGGTGATATCCTATGATCGCTGTGTTGCCATTTGCCACCGTCTGCACTATGGGCTCACCATCACACCACGTCTGTGCACACCAAGTGGGTTGGTCTATTCTGCTATCCACACAGGTGTCATGTTCAGGCTTTCTATCAGAAAATCCAACATGATCCATCAGTATTTCTGTGATGTACCTAAATTTTGAGGATTTCCTCTTCAGAAGTTCAATTTTCTGAGCTTATTACCATAGCTCTTAGTTCTTGTATTTTATTAGTATGTTCTCTTTTTTACTGAAGTCCTATTATGATATATTTTCAATGGTGCTTATGATGTGTTCTGTGGAAGCCCGTAACAAAGCCTTATCCACCTGTACCCCACAGTTGGCTGTTCTAATTTTCTTTTTAATTTCTGGGTTGATTGCTCTCCTTAGTCCTGTTGAAAATAAGGCATCTCTCAGTAATCTTCTCAAGGCTGTCTTCTACTCCATGGTGCCCCCATTCATAAATCCCATCATCTATAGCCTGCGGAACAGAGAGATTAAAACTGCTCTGTGCAGAATGCTCAACACATATTTTGAGCATCAAAGCAGGTTTATCTGGATTTTAACAAATTCTGAAAAATAATGGAATGAAGTTAATTTGTATTTGATATATGCCCTTAGATTTGAATCTATTCCTATTGACTATCCAAAATTTGTTTTCTGCATAACATTTTATTGTTTACATAAATGACAGTGAGCTATGCAACTGTGTTTTAATTTTTTAAATCCATGCATTTGTGTAACACATACATTTTTCAGAAAAAATTTCTCTACATCTTTATTATTTTGGATGGTGTTTGGATCCAAACACTGCTCCCCATCCTTGAAACGAGTATAAAAAGCAGGGTGACCAAAAGGAGCAAGAGAAAACATTATGCTGTGTCCTATTAACAAAACAAATTAGAAAAAATAAAAATGGATTAATGTGAGGCAATATATGTGCTTAGATGAATTCCTTCTATGTGTGGGCCCTCCATGTTTCTTAGGGATTATTTGTTTGACTCTTCATGGCCAAGAGAAATCTTCCTAAGATGTCCAACTCCACCACAGTGACAGAATTCCTGCTCACAAGATTTTCTGATGTGTGGGAGCTCAGAGTCTTACATGTCATGCTATTTCTAGTGATGTATGTGGCAACCCTGATAGGGAATCTTCTCATTGTCACAGTGATCACCTTCAATTGGAAACTTCACACACCCATGTATTCCATCCTTAGAAATCTGTCTGTCTTAGACATGTGTTACATTTCTGTCACAGTCCCCAAGGCATGTGTCATCTTTCTGCTTGACAGCACAGCAATCTCCATGGCTGGATGTGCAGGTCAGATGTTTCTTGTACTTTTGTTTGCTTATATAGAGTTGCTGTTTCTGACCCTCATGGCCCTCGACCACTATGTGGCCATCTGCCAGCCCCTCCACTACCCTGTGGTCATGAACAGTTGGGTCTGTGTCCAGATGACTCTGGCCTCTGTACACAGTGGTTTGGCCTACTCAGTATTCCACACTGGCAACACATTCCGGCTGCCCTTCTGTCAGTCCAACGTGGTCCATCAGTTCTTTTGTGATATCCCCTCTCTGCTGAAGCTCTCCTGCTCTGACACCTTAAACAATGAAATTTTAATTTTTATCTCTATGGTGGTGGTTGCTGGTGGCTGTTTTGCCTTCATCACCATATCTTATATTCACATATTCTCTACTGTGCTCAAGTTTCCCACCAGGGGTGAGCAAGGAAAGGCCTTTTCTGCCTGTGTCCCTCACATCCTTGTGTTGACTGCCTTTCTCAGCTCAGGTGTTGTAGTGTATGTGAAGCCAACCTCCAGCTCATCCACAATTCAAGATATGCTCACTTCTGTGTTCTATCCTATAGTCCCTCCTTTCTTGAATCCTATAATTTATAGTCTTAGAAACAAGCAGTTAAAGGAAGCTGTAAAGAGAGTTATGGAGAGAAAGCTTTATTCAGGAAAAAGCTAACGTGATTTTTTGAAGCTGAAGTTTTCAATCATGAAAAAAATCAATTCTCAGGCTAGTATTTTAGGGAATTCCTGTTTACCTGTGATTCATTAGTGCTCCCCCTTGATCACAAAGGGGATTACTTGGAACTGAATTTTGGTCTTGATTAGCTCTTACACTTACTGTGCATTGATGTTGCAAAAGATATAGGTACTGAACAGCATAGCAGGTTGCAGTTTCCAGGTATGCTCCCAAGTGCCCCCAGGGAGGTCTCCCTGACCCTTTCAGCAAGTTTCCTACCTGTGGTGTGTGTTTTAAAATTGGCAGTACTGTTTAGACAATGTAATATTTAATAGCTGTGTACAATAAAAAAAAAAACTAATTTTAAGAAACCAATGTTTAAGGGAATAGGGGAGACCTGCTATGGCATCCTCTTCTGGTGGATTTACATGAATGCTCTGCATATTAGAGAGTGTGTTGATCCAAACAACAATGACTGCTCTGTGTCCTTTATTGCCCTCCTGTTTAAATTTCATTTAAAAAATATCCAGAACTTTGGTCTTGGCACTGATTTTCTGTTGTTGTTCCAGCCAAATCAGCAGTCTGTAGGAGAAGAGCAAAATGTCATAATGGCCTAAGACTTTGAGAATCTTGATGCTGTAGGTTGGTGTGCAAGAGAGAGACAGGCACAGCCAACATTAAAACACAAGAGGAAACCAGGTGTTTGCTCTTATAAATAATATATATATGATTATATTAGAAGAGTTGTGAGTTTACAAAACAATCATCTGGGTTCTGTGAGCAACATGTCCTGCAGCAGTGATAATGCTTTGTACTTCAGTTACATGTGATAGTAGGAGACAGGCATGGAAACACTGAAGCATTGGGAAATATTTCTAATGAAAAGAGCTGGTTTGATTTTTGGATTCCATTTATGTTTGTTTCTCCACCCAAGTGCCCAGAGAAAAAATAAGAAACTTGGTCAGAACGTAAAATTGTGCCAAAAACTAAGCAGTTCCCTGTTTAAGGACATGCCTTAACTTTTCTGGTTTGTACCTTTTTTGCCAGTTATATCAAGAAGAAATCTATAATAAATTCTAAAGGTCTTCCTATATGTTCACTTTCCATGCTAAGAAAAGTAAGTCTTTCCCTCCCAGTCATTTTACCTTCCTTTTTATCTTTGACCTTTTTAAAAATCAATCTGGGCTTATACCACTGTTGGTGGAAAATCACATAGGGAACTAAAAGATAATCAATAAGTAGCCAAGTGAAGAAAACTGTGTGATGTTTTGAAATGGAATCGGTCACTATGGAACTGTGTGAGCTGTGTGACAAACAGAAGAACAAAAACATATAGTAGGTGATCTAGGAAACACTTATCTCCAGACATTGCTTTGCATATACATTTTAACAACTGTAGTCTGGGTTGGATGTGTATTGGACTTCAGTGTAAGACTTAATATGTATCATTGATCTAAAATATTATCAACGAGATTGAATCATGTGAGACTTGACAAGTATGTGCAAAACAAGTCTGCATGAATTTCAACCTCTTTCAATGTAATTTTATATGAAATAAAATAACCAATAGACAGTTCTCAAGAACAATATTCTTCTTAAGTTTCAAGAATATTTTGAATACTATTACTGTACCTTCATTTTTGCTCACATATGAAAATAGGTTTCTTAAATAAATTACTTGATAGCAATTGATAAAGTAGATTTTATATATTTGTAAATACCACCAATTAGCTTTGCCAAATTAATGGCAAATTTGTACTCCTGCAAACAGCATTTTTTTCACACACCTACTTGCCTGTATGTGATATGGTCATTTACTAATTCTTATTAAACTTATGGTAAAAACATCTCACTGTTGATGCAATTTGTAGCTTCATTATTCCTAGTGAAGTAGAAAAATTAGTTTGTAACATATAGAATTGAAATGTATTTGACAATATCAGGAGGTGAAACAAAATTATATTAAAATAAAAAATGACAGTGAATGGAAACACAAATTCACAGGAACAAATGAAGGTAATCAGAAATGTTAAATAAGAGGTTTAATAAAAGAAACACCACAAATAAATATATATATATATCTTTTTGTAGTAATGAAAACGTTGTCTGAAAGTATGATAGCACAAATCTGTGATGAAACTGAGAGCCGCTGAGTATACATTCTTGTTGGTTTGTACAAAGCATGGAACCATATAACACAGTTAACCATGTGGTCAGTGATAGACTATGGTTAACAGTATGAATATGAAAGCATTCTCTCCTGACCTATAACAAATGTACAATACTAGTATATGGTACTACTAATAAGGAAAATCAGAAAAATACACCAATTGTAATCTGTGGACCATGGTTGGAAATAATATTTTGATGAAGTTCTTTCATAATCTGTAACAAATTTTCCACAACAATGCAAGGTGAAGGTGGAGGGGTGATATATAAGAGTTCTGCACATTATGTATGATTGTTTTATAAGCTCACAACTTCTTTAATGAAATAATTTTTTAAAAATTCCTACAATTCTACAACAATAGGACAAAGTACCAAATTAAAATTTCACAGTGAAATCCTCCTTTGCAATGACTCATGGTTATTATTTTAAAAATGCAAAATGACAAGTTTTGATGAGGCTTTTGAGAAGTTGGAATACTTTGTTGGTTGTAAGGCAAAGTAATATAACTACTGAAGAAAACATCACAGCATTTTCTCAACAAGCTAAACAAAGAATTCCATATGACCTGGCACTTCCACTCCTAAATATGTACTCCAAAATCTGAAAACAGGAATCATATACTTGTGTATCAAAGTTTATGAAAGCATTATTTTCAATAGCCAAAAGTTAAAAATAACTCATGTCCATCAACAGATAGATAAAAAATAGGATATTATTCCTCATTAATATGAATGAAATTTGATAAATGGTCAACATGAATGGATCTTGAAAACATTATACTAAGCAAAATAATCCAGACAAAAAACAGAATTGTTTTATTCCATTTTTATGAAATATATAGAAAAAAATCATTCATAGAGAAGAAAGTAGATTTGAGGTTACCAGGGGAAGGCAGGAGGGGGCGATGGAAATTATGGCTTAATTGGGTCAGTGGTCTCTTTAGAATGATGAAAAAACTTTGGTAATATATGCTGGTGATTGTAGCACACATTGTATGTGTACTCTCCTAAACTGTAGCACTTAAAAATGCATAAATTGCAAATAAAAAATAAGTTAAAATAATGAAATTGAGAATAAAGTTCCCTTTATATTATCATTAAGAGAATTGATAGTTCAGAAATAATCACATACATTTATGCACAATTATTCTCCACAAGGGGCACAAATCAAGTCAGTTGGTAAAATAAAAGTCTTTCCAACAAACGGTGCTGGAACAACTGGATATATAAAGGCAAGCAAAAGAACTTGGTCTTTGTTATCACATCATACCAAAAAATTAACCAAAAATGGATTATAACTCTATAGATAAGGGATACAACTATTAAAATGCTAGAAATATTATAAGAGCAATATCTTACAACCATGTATTTAGCTTGGGATGCTTAGATATAACACTGTAATCAATAAAAGAAAAACAAAAATAGAAATTTTCAGTCAAATGATAATAAAACTTTCATGATCAAATGACATTACCAAGAATGTGATAAAGTACCTTATCAAATGATAGAACATATTGCATGTCATATCTAGAATACAGTTCAATCTAAAATACATTGGCATGGAACTTACAGATATATAAAAATCTTGTACAACTCAATGATAATTTTTAACATAACTGATATTCTGTTTCCTTCTCTCTAGTTGATTCATATTTTGTAAATCAATCTTTTATATGCAATATCACCCATATTCATATTTTACATGAGGTTTTGCTGTGTTATACGTCCTAAATTACATTTTTTAGCTTTCTTTCTGGTAATACCTATGTCCTTGGACTTTCTCTTAAAACCACTGTCATAATCATGGAATTTCTCTGCTAGTCACAAACAGCATGATATGCTATCACCATTAAAATTCATTTCCAAAGATTTGAAAACAACATTTCAATCAGTTTTGCACAGATTAGCCATAACCTTTCTATTCTTT
Organism: Cabassous unicinctus; assembly: GCA_029593785.1. Classification (NCBI taxonomy): domain Eukaryota; kingdom Metazoa; phylum Chordata; class Mammalia; order Cingulata; family Chlamyphoridae; genus Cabassous; species Cabassous unicinctus. Next base: position 2,543 of record JAQZBX010087580.1, on the reverse strand, counting down.
ACTATTTTTCTATTTTCTAGTAACATATTCTAATTATTAATTCCATGAGTTTACATAATATATTTAGTCCATAATAGCACAATCATACAGTATTTGTCCTTTCGTGTCTCTTGCTTCACTCAATATAATGTCCTCCAGGTTCAACCATGTTGTCACATGCTTCATGACTTCATGTCTTCTTATCGCTGGATAATATTCCATCATGTGTATACTCCACAATTGTTTATCCATTCAACAGTTAATGGACAACTGGGTTATTTCCAACTTTTGGCTATTGTAAATAACACTGTTTGCAGATATCTATTCATGTCTCTGCTCTCAAGTTTTCTGAATATATACCTAGAAATGGTACTTCTGGGTCACATGGTATGTCTATATTCAACTTCCTTAGGAACTGCCAAACAGTGCTCTACAGTGAATGTACCATTCTACATTCCCACCAACAGTGAATAAGCATTCCTATCTCTCCACATCCTCTCCAACATTTACAGTTTTCTGACATTTTAATAGTGATCAGTCTAATAGGTGAGCAATGAATTCTCATTGTAGTTTTGATTTCCATTTCCCTAATTGTTAGTGATGTTGAACATTTTTTCATGTGTTTCTTTGCCATTTGTACTTCTTCCTTGGACAACTGTCTTTTAAAGTCATTTGCCCATTTTTAAATTGGGTAGTCTGTCTTTTTATTGTTGAAGTGTATGATATCCCTATATATCATGGATACTAAACCATGTGATTGCCAAATATTTTCTCCCATTTAGTCAGCTGCCTTTTCATTCTTTTGACAAAGTCCTCTGAAGTTTAAAAGTGTTTAATTTTTAGGATATTCCATTTATTTATTTTTTGTTTTGTTTTTCATGTTTTGGGTGTAAGGCTTAGGAAACTACTACTTACCACAAGATCTTGAAGATATTTGCCTACATTTTCTTCTAGGAGTTTTATCACTGTAGATTTTATATTTAGGTCCTTCATCCCTTTTGAGTTAATTTTTGTGTATGGTGTGAAATAGGGGTCTTCCTTCTTTCTTTTGGATATGGCTATCCAGTTCTCCCAGCACCATTTTTTTAATAGACTGTTCTGGCCCAGCTGGGAGGGCTTGACAGTAGGGGAGGTGAGGGGAGTAGGGTATATGAGAATCCCTATATTTTTTTGTGTAACATTTGTATAATCTAAGTATCTTTAAAAATATAAATATATATATATATTTTAAATCACTTGACTGTAGATGTGAGGGTCTGTTTCTCAGTTCTTGATTTGGTTCCATTGGTCAATATGTCTGTCTTTATGCCAGTACCATGCTGTTTTTAACACTGTATGCAAGTAATATGATTTTAATTCATGAAGTGGAAGTCCTCCAACTTTGTTGTTCTTTTTTAAGGGCTTTTGGATATTCAAGGCCCCTTACCCTTCCAAATAAATTTGATAATTGGTTTTTCCAATTCTGCAAAAAAGGCTGTTGGGATTTTTATTGGAATTGTTTTGACTCTCTAAATCAGTTTGAGTAGAGTTGACATCTTAAAGTTATTTAGTCTTTCAATCCATGGAACATGGAATGTCCTTCCATCTATTTAATTCTCCTTCCAATTCTTTTAGCAATGCTTTGTAGTTTTCTAATACAAATTCATTATGTCCTTGGTTAAGTTTATTTCTAAATATTTGATTTCTTTATTTGCTAGTATAAATGGAATTTTTTCGTAATTGATTCTCTTCAGAATGAATATCAATAGTGTATGAAATAGTATTGAATTTTGGATATTACTCTTGTATCCCACCACTTTGCTGAATTCATCTATTAGTTCTAGTGGTTTTGTTGTGGATTTTTCAGGATGTTATAGATATAGGAATATATCATCAGGGAATAGTTCGAGTTTTTCTTCTTTCTTTCTTATTTGGGTGTCTTTTATATTTTTATCTGGTCTAATTGCTCTAGCTAGTGTTTCTAGCACAATATTGAACACCAGTGGTGACAGTGGGTATCCTTGTCTTGTTCCTGATCTCAGTGGGAAATCTTTCAGACTTTCACCATTGAGTACAATGTTAGCTGTAGGTTTTTCATATATGCACTTTACCATATTGAGAAAACCTTCTACACCTATGTTTTGGAAATTTTTTTCAAGAAAGGGTGCTGTATTTTGTCAAATGCCTTTTCTGCATCAGTTGAGAAGATCATGTGATTATTCATCTTCAATTTATCAATGTGGTTTATTACACTAATTGATTTCCTTGTGATGATACACTCTTGCACACCTGGGATAAAACCCCCTTGAACATGATGTTTAATTGTTTTAACATTCTTTTGGATTCTGTTTGCAAGTATTTTCTTGAGGATTTTTGCATCTATATGCATTAGGAATGTTGTTCTGTAATTTATTTTTGTACTATGTTTATCTGGTTTTGGTATTAGGATGATGTTGGCTTCATAGAATGAGTTTTGTAGCATTTTTCCTGTTCAATATTTTGAAATATTTTGAGCAAGACTGGTAGTAGATTGCTTTGGATGATTGGTAGAATTCAACTGTAAAGCCATCTGGTCCCAGGTTTTC
>JAQZBX010087579.1:0-12853 GCA_029593785.1 Cabassous unicinctus | reverse complement strand
GAGTCCATTGAGCTGTAGGGTAGGAGTTGCAGCTCCACTGAGATTCCAGGCACAGCTGGCAAATAGGTGGGCCAGAGGATACAGTCTCTGGAAGTACACCTAAAAACTCCTGCATCACATATAGGTTTGAGTAGAAGGGACTGATGGACCATGTGCAGGGATGACTTGTTTGAGTCCAACTCTGTCACTCTCAGGGACATTCAGTTTTCTTGGTTTACTATTTTGGTATTAAATTAACCCCAGAGGTCCAGGTTGAGAAAAATGCTTGGATTTCATATAGATTTTATTTATATTTTGACAGATAACCAGTAACAGGTAGACTATTTTTTTTTTTGAAGTGGGGGACACTTAGACTTAAGGGGTTCAAAAACTTATTCCCATTCCCCCAAACTTCTACTTAGGTTGCTAGATAGAATACATTCTCAGTAAAAGAGAGAAGTGTTTCTATGAGTCCAAAGAAGTGCTTTACAAATATTTTCCCACTTTTCAATATAAATTATTTCCCTTTGATTTTTTTTTTTTTTTAAAGCAAGCAAAGACCAGGCCAAGCTTCAGAGGTCAGTCTGAAAATAGGTGAATCTAGATCTCTCTAAAAAAAAAATAGAAAGGCATTTTCTGGGACACTCAGTATATCCTTCGCAGCTGACTGTGTGCTATTTTCTAGCACGGATGCAAACGTAGCTGATGGATCTTATGCTCAAAGACCAAGTAGTATTTACAAGTGAAATAATGTATCCCTACCATAGAAATAGAAATCCTGTAAGTACAAATTTTTGGAAATTAGGTTTTGCACAATGACCTGATTTGAAACATGGGGCTTTTATTCTTTTCCATTTATTACTTTTTGTTTTCTTTTGTTTTAATAAACCATAAAGAGTTTTACTGTAAAACTTGAAAATGTCTGTGAATATGAATATATGAAAAAGCCTCACTTAGTCTCTTCTCAGCTCTTTGACAGGGTCTGGTTGAAGCAACTTCCTATAGTCTCCTTGATAAGAAAGGAAAACACAACTTCAAGCAAATATTAGGGAAGAACACACAGGCTAGGTTGTAACAGCACTTGCTTACAACTCACTTTAGAATAAAGTGTAGGGCAAACACCTAATTTTTTACAAAACTGCTTGCATTCGGAGTTACTAATTAAAAATGCTCTCCCTTCTTTTCCTGTCCAAATCTGCAAGGTTATTTAATGGAAGGCCTATTTTGTGGGTGCAGATGCGTGATGTGTTTGAATCATCAAACAGATTTAGTGTGTTGTGATTGTCGTGCGCGCCTCATTGCTATTCCCAGAATGTCGAGCTGAGCTTATGCTCCTCGGGAAGACTTAGAAGCATGAAACAGTAAAAGAGTCCTTTCTTCTCCTCCCGCCCCCTCACCCCCCATTTTCGTTGAAACTTTGCCAATATCAGATCGCACTCTGTCTGTTGCTGCATTAAAATGAAGTCATTCCCTCCCACTTGTTTCCCTCCCCCCATTCTTACTCTTGCCCTCCAGCGCCACAATTTCCTTACTAAGTGGAGGAGCCTCTCTTGGGGCTATGGGCGAACTTTTTTAGCTTTTATTTTTCCGCCATTCTCTTCTCTCCATTTTCTCCCCATTTCCCCCACCCCACGCCAGCCCTCCCTTTTGAGTCGTGGTTTTTGGATTGGGGGTTGTGAAAGGGAAAGAGAAGGGGCCTGTTTTCCTCTCGAGGTGAAAACAGCCTTGGAATCAGCAGGTGCACGGACCCCAAGCAGCTGCTTGCGACTTGCAAGCTGAAGCGCCTTGCTTCCCCCCTCCAAGCCAAGAGCACTTCATATAATCCTCTCGTGCAATTCACACTGTAATTGCAGAAATCCCAACTGCTAGGGCTCATTTTATTATTATTATTGCTGTTGTTATTGTTACTGTGTTTCACTGATAACAAGATCTTATGCACACAGGGACCCGCTATGGCAATTAATTTTTGTGTACGATGGGCAGCCTCTAGAGAAGCAAGATTTTTTTGTCTTGCTCTTAGCCCTCCCCGTGCCCCCTCTAGCCTCCACCCCCTTGAAAGCCACTCAGGGAGTAGCATATGTGGAACTTTTATGCGGTTCTATAGGGCCTTTTATTACCCTGTGGGCCTCATCTTCTTCTTCAGAAAAGAGGCCCCGTGGCTAGGTGCTGGCAATGAAAATTATCTTCTAGAACACCAGCTTATTTTCTCAAAGTTCTGCTTATTCCTTTGGTAATTATGGGACTAAAGGAGCCTTTTGGTTTTTTTTTTGGGGGGGGGGCGGGATTTACCCATGAATACTGTAGTCCATGGAGCAATCATTTTATGATTTTGAGAAAGGAAGGGGTAGTGATGAAAGTATGGGGAGATTCTATTTTATATTTTAATGCCATGAAGGACTGCTTAGAGAATTAATGAAAATGCTTTCAATGTTGATTTAAAGAAAACCTGGCATTTTGAGGGACTGAAAATATCTAAATGATTACTGTCATCTCCTTCTAACTTGTAGTTTTGACCTTCACCTTTGGCCTATTATAATCTTTACCAAAATTCAGCTATCTGTGACTATTTATCATCGCCACACACTTTCTGTCCTTTTGTTTAAGTAATATTTTCTTTAAATTGACTTGCCTTTTAAATATAATTTACTTGCAAAGGAAGCTAATCATCATTAAATATCAGTGCTGTAAATGGTGAACATATGCGATTTGCAATAGAGAAGGCCACCCTAAAGGTATACAAAGAGTTGTTATTAAATTCTTCTGTGTTGGAGGTGTTAGAAAGTATGAAAAGTGTTTAAGATTAGCACTGAGACTTTGCTCTTATTGTCATCAGAGGGATTGAAAGAAAACTGAAAAGAGAATAGCTTTCTCAGTTGTGAACCGACAGTACCTAACGCTGTGCCAGCACCCCCTAGAGTCACCTCCTGCAGCATGTCCACATGGGGTGCCTGTCTTACTCTTCAGGAAATACCAGCCCATTGTGGCTCAGCACCCACCATGGATATCTGGCTCTAGAATGGCTATTTTTTAAAGTTGGCTCTTGATGCATATGATATATACATCTATTATGCTTGATGCATATTGTATATAAAATTATAGATATATATAAAATATCTAGTAAAGGGAGACAAAAATGTTGGCTCTTCCAGAAGAATTAGGGTCCACTTGTGGAATTAGTCAAACATTGAGCATAAGGAACCAAAATTCTAAGGGAACACCAAGGGGAAAACTTGAGGAAACCAAGTTCCAGGATCCAAATGACAAAAATGGGAGCCCAAAATGGGATGGAAAGCCTGGAGAAAGTGGAATGGGCATATGGACAAAAGTGAAGTGAGGTGGGTTTGGAGCAGTGTTAGTGATCAGATCCAAGGTATTTGAGACTTGACTTTACAGGCATCTGATGTACAGGAGGGCCTCGCTGGTTAAAAGACTCAGGGTAGAGGAGGAAATAAAGAAAATCACTTATTAATTAGCATGAATTATAAGATACAATTATAAGATACAGTGTTGCCATCCTGCCTACACACACATACATAAACACGCTCACATACTACCTAGGTACAGGGATTGGAAAACCTCAAAGTTTTTCTCAATCATAAACAAAACATTTTTTTAAGATAGTTGCCCCAAATTCTTCCACACAACCAATTATGACTTTGTTAAGTAAATCTTTCCAGCTATTCCTAGTGTTTATGTGATCCTTATTTCCCCACAACACTCTTCCCCCATGTTCTTCAGAATCTAGGATGGAAGGGACAGCCTTAAAGATGCATAAATAAGTTAGCAATTTTTCTTCAATAGAAAATTTAGTAGTTCTTCAAGAGACCTCTTTACAACATTCATGTTCTTATTCTTCAGGATAGCATGTAAGGAAAGTGAGTGTGGATGTTTCATTAGGCCCATATCTGTTCCGTGCTTTGCTAGTTAATGGCAGTTTCTAATGTTGATGCAATTTATTAAAAATGACTTTTATTATCAATATGTCTGTTTTATGTTGGGCATGGAAAATATTCTTAGCATTGTTCTAAGCACTCTGATAGATATAAAGATATGAGCAATTTATTTAAATATTCATGGAGGACTTAAAATATGAAAGGCTCTGTGCTAGGGCAGGGTGTAAACTGGTGAAGAGCACCACCTCTGCCTCCCAGGAATGTGTTACGTAGAGCAGGACAAACAAGCACCCAGCCTATTGCGATGACATTTGATACGAAGTCTGATAAGAGTAAGGTCTGGAGTGCCATGGAACGCTTGAGCAGGAGCCTAATCAAATCTTCTAAAGTCAGGAAAAGCTTTCATATAAGCTGAGAATATAAGGCCAAACAGGAATTAGGTAGGTGGAGTCTGAAGGGGGAGAAGACAGGAAGGAAGGAAAGAGTATACTAGGAAAAAAGAGACCAATATGCCCAAAGAGCCTGAAATGAAAGTGAATATGGGGACTTTTGAGAACTTTACGTGGCTCAATATTGCTGTAGGTACAGTGCACGTTTTCTGCTGGAGAAGGAGGATGGAGGGTAGAGGGCAGAGGCAGAAATTAAGGCTGAAGAAGTAAGGAAGGCCCAAGCAAAAGAGTTTCGACTTGATGCTGAATGAAACAGGAGCTAATGAAGGAATTAGGAGTGCCAAACTGAAAGCTCAGTTGAAACAGACTGCATTGGGGTGGAGTGAGTGGAGGTGGACATACGAGTGACGGTGTAGAGCTGAGGGTGAAGCACGAGAAGGAAACTTGCCAGAGCAGGCCTGTGGGTACTTGTGGGATGGATTATGTCCCCAGGGACTGAAAGTGCAAGCCGTTGCTACAGGTGGTTTGGGTGGGATCTTACAGAGGAATGGGGTAGGGACTGTGACAGCCTTTTTGGTGTTGATCAAAGAGGGTAATATTGGAAAATAATTTGGGAAACATTTAGCAGATAATTGTGCTGGTTCACTTTCCTATCATGATATGTCCAATATGCTTCGTAAATCTATTACTTTGACAATGGGCCTCCAGTGTTTTAGGGGAACATCAATTCCCACCATAAGAGTTAATGGGGTACTTAACTTGGGCCAAGCACTGTGCTAAGGACTTTTCACAGATTACCTCATTGACTCCTCCCCCAAACTCTAGGAGGTGTTATTGGCATTAGCCTCATATTCCAGGGTACAGTATGGAGGCTTAGAGAGAATAAGTAACTCCAAAAGTCAATAGTGGAGGGAGCATTTCAACTCAGGGTTGATTCCTGAGCCGGAGCTCTAAACCAAAATGCCATAGTTTAGGATGTAGAGTGTGTTGGACAGTGGATATAGTGAATAGTGTGTACAAAGTTTAGAAATTTTTAAGTGAAAAGAAAAAAACTTGTTATAAAGTCATTTTGTTTCCTTCTGCAACTTTCTCTTGAACTGTGCTCCAAGAAAAACCTTTGATTAAAAAGGGCTATGATTACTTATTTCCAGTTAAATGTGGTTTTCCTGAACATGCAAAAACAGAAGTATATATAAGCAGGATATTTGTCCCCTCAGGTTTTGATATTTAAACTTTTGGAGGATTAAAATTGCCAAAACAGTAAGTAGGTTTTTATTTTTATATTCCCCATCTAAGGTCTTAAAATCCTTGTATTGGAAATGATTCACGGAGCTCATCTCTGTTCCTCTTGTAGGAGTCGTTCCTCTCCATTTAAATGTGTTAACAGTGTTATTACAGCATCCCAAGAGTGAAAAGACTTTAAAGACCAAACACCTAATCTAACCGCATCATTTTACAGTGAGAACCACAGCAGTGAAGCGGCTGACTTGCCCAAAGCCGTGCAGTGGGTCTGCAGCAGGGCGCAGACCAGAGGTAGGCTCGCGGGTGCAGCACCCTCTCATCCTGGGTGGCAGTATTCCCAGGGGAACCCACACGGTGCATCTTCCTGGAGTATCAGTTTTACTCCAAGATTTAGAAGGAAGCAAGTAAATTAAATAGTAAATTAAATCATTTTAATAGTGAAACAGACATGGCCATATTGTAGAGTAAATCATAGAGATTTCATAAACAAAACAGGAGACTTCAATGAAACATCCTTTCTGGGGAAGGAGGGCAGGGGAGAAAGAAGAGAGAGATCACCTAGCCCTTACTCCCAGACGTTTTGTGTTTCAAATGTATTCTCCTCTGCCTTTAGAGATTTTTCAGAGGGAAAGTCTTGAGACACTCTGAGATCTCTTAGGTGTGTGAAGGACAGTAGTGAACTACCAAGTAATCGCATCCTTCACAATCACGCTGTTGTAGGACATTGTGAGATGCCCAAAGCCTGCCTTACTGTTTCCATGAAGACATAATTTGAAGTTGTCTAAATACATATTGACAGATCCTTCAAAACAATAGAATTCAATTTTTTTAATCTAAGAAATTACATTTTTAAAGCTAATTTCAATAGATGGTGTACTTGATTAGTTAGAAATGAATTGGATGCATTTTGCTAGGAAGGTTATCTCTGAAATGATGTAAATTATCTGTTTTATGTCCACAAGTGCTATGAATGCTCACACTTCATTCTTAACTCATCTAGTTGTCATTAGGTACAGCAGCTGATAGAATCTTCCATTAGGCAGTCTCAGAACTGTGGGTGGTCTTGGAAACTATACCATATGAACTGTAATACACAATAGAGTGAGTGAGGGATTCTTTTTTTCAGCTTTAATTCTGAATCTTTCAACTCCTATTGGTTGAAATCAAGCAAAACAATAAAAAGGGACCTGATTTCATCACCAACCTATACTGATATGTTAGATCAGAGCTCATTTTATACTCTTCATTAATTTAAGAAGTTAAGGTTTACCCACAACTTTTATTTTTCTATTTAAATTGTCTATTTACCTAGTGAAAGCAGCTAAAATGGCAGTGTTAACAACTAAAAGCTGAATTAATTCACCTTAGCACAGAGGGCACCATTGGCTGTTTACATTTTAAAAACCAAATGCTCGTAAAATAAGTACTTAAAGGAAAACAATAATACATTACAACTTCACTTTGGATTGAGCCAGCACTGAATACATTTCAGAGGGACATTTTGGAAGTGTACCACGTAATTCATATCTATACCAAACTGGCTGAGCTCACTGTGGTGTTACTATAGAGGGAATTAATTCATGGTGTTTGGAAACTCGATACTTCTTTAGAGGCTGAAGTTAAATTTAAGTGTCATATTTAAAAAAATACATTTCTTTATAAAAAATAGTAAATGCCTTACATATAAGCACTCAATAATAGCTACTGATTTTATTTCCATGAGAAAAAAAGTACTGCATTGGAAGCCAAGAAGAGCAGACAAAGGCAAAGTAAATTAACAATTTTGTATTCACTAGGTGGGGATGGAAGCAAGTGCTGTGTGTGGCTTTAGCAACTCAAGAAAAGAGAGAAATCTGCCCACAGATCTCTACAAAAGTAATCATTTGTTCATCTCAAGGAGAAATGTTCTTTGGAAAAAACTAATCTTTTCGTGAATGTGTTTAAAGACAAAAAAAATCTTTCAAAACACTATTGGAGTGACACGCAAACTGTCTTTCATTTCTGGTAAATGAGCTACAAATGTTTGTATTTACAGATTTTTTTTTTTTTTTAACTATTCAAATAGGAAATCTGCAACCACAAAGAAGTTAAGACAAAAGTGCTACTTTTTTTTGGTCTGACATAGATGGCTTCCAAGTCTTTTCCACTATAGTCTGGAGTCCTTAATAAAGAAACCATAAACTATTTTCTGGACAGCATCATTTTAGTCCCCAAATTTAATTTCATTTTTAGTCCAGGAGGCAGACAGTTTTAAAAATTTTCTATCTTCCACTCTATTTTGTTTCTTAAAACCCCTCAGATCTTAAAGGGATATAATTACATATAGCATGGTTCATTTTGCACCTTCCATCCCTACTTGCTAAGTTGGTTTTGTTTTTCAATAATCTAGCTGTAATAATTTAAAAGTTCAACTTTCTTTCTTCCTTTTCTTCCTTTCTCCCTCCCTCCTTCCTTCCTTCCCTCCTTCCCTCCCTCCCTCCTTCCCTCCTTCCTTCCTTCCTCTTTCTTTTTCTTTCTTTCTTCTCTTTTCCTTTCCCCTTTCCTCCTTCCTTCTCCTCTGACTCCCTCTCATCCCCCCACTCTCCCGTCCCCTTTAGAAGCCCCTGAGATGACACTGTTCATTGATGCTGAACAGCATTAGCATTGCTGCAGCTTGGCGCAGTGGTTTCAGAGGCAATCCGTCAAGAGAAAACTGAAGAATGTGCCCCATTTGCATGATTCTGTGCCAGAATGCAACTTTTTCTCAGCTGTTCTTTGTGTAATTTCCCCTTGAGCATTCAACTTTCCCATGAAGTCCTAGAAATCATATTATGGATTTCCAACCCAATTGAAATGCTTCACAGATTAGTTTTACATACTTTCTTCCTTCCCCCAACAACTTCATAGTTCTTTATAAACAGAATAAATTAGTACGTTAAAAAAAAACAGGTTTAGCCTTTTATTGTTTTGAAATGTAGGACACATTAAATGAATCATTTTGCTTTGAAATTGCAGAGACATATTATATGTGCAAGTGTATATTTATTACACATGTCCAAAGGAGGCCTCAACACTAATAAATACTTAGGCAGTCTCTGCTTCGTAGTCTCTCAGTGCCACCACAAACTACATTTTGTAATCCACTACAGAAACTCAGAGCGAACATGTAGCAAAAAGCTGGATGAAGTGCTCACTGCTTCTTTAATAGAGTTTCCCATGTAAGTAGAGGAGACCTGCTTTGCAGCTTTTGGATGAACACGTTTCAATAAATAAACAAATGAATTCATAGCAGCCAATTAGCTGTTAACTAAATATTCTCACAGTATCTATTTTTTTTTCTAGATTAAAAACACAATATACTGGTACATGGAACCTGTTACCAAGATTTCCATTTTCAAGAAATTAAGATAAATGTAATATGCTATATACACTATACCCCACATTCCAGAAGAGCAAATGCTCCATTAAAGCATATTCATCACATTGCATTTGAATTAAAAATCCTATTTATTCACACACACATGCACAATCTTTAACCCTTTTTAATGACAGATGCTATTCTTCTCAGCGACATTATACACAAATCAATAAACAGTCTTTTTATTCTCTCTTGCCTTTCATTAGGAGTAAGAATAAATCATTTATTTATGTTATTCCCATTCTAAAAACTATAAAATTATTTTTGGGGGTGACCCTTTGACTGTTGGTTAGAAGGTATTCATTTGGATAAATTTGTGAAGATATTCTAAAAGTGCAGTTTAGTTGTAACTACTTAAAAATTAAATTATTTCATAATCTTTTGGAAGGAAAAAATTAATTTAGAATGGGAAGGCAGAAAATAACCAAACTTAAAATTTAAGAGTTCCAAACAGAATTAAAATAACTTGAAAATAACACCTTGCACTATCAGAAAAAAATAAATCTCTTAAAATACAGAAATTTGGTTGTGAGTGGACTGCTCCCGGGCTGATTAGAATTAGGCTGCCCAAGATTTCATTAATTATAGGTGACTGATTTTCCCCAAGCAGACAGCTCAGGTCTCTGGTCTCCTCCTACCCACCCCTCCTCAGCTCATCTCAAACTGTTGTCTAACCTTTCCCTTAATCCATCTCATCTTGAGCTGATGGGAACTGCTTTCATTCCACCTCTTGTGGAGGTAATGAAACAATCTTCTTATTCACTTGGTTCCTCTGAGCCGGTGACATGCAACAACAACAAAAAAAAGCGAGCGCCCTGATTAATGGCTGCTAATTAGCAATGTTAATGACCAGGTGTCCGAGAGCACGGCCAGCTCTTCTCAGCATGGAGTGATCGCTCAATGAGGGCCCTGCAAATCCATTCCCAGTGACCCTTCCCCTCAGCTGCCTGTAATGAAGCCGAGCTGTCTCGTTACTCCTGCGAGAGGCTCAGGAGGAGACTCAGGCCTGGGAGCCAAACCCTTGCCTGGGTCTAGTGGATCTTCCATTAATTAAGGTTAGCATTTCTGCCCCCCCCAAAAGCTCAAAGGTAAAGAAGTGAAGAACAAGGAGATGATCCCTCTTTTCTCTGGAGGAAATTCTTTCCTAAATGGAACAAGTAATTAATCTTAACCATCTATATCTATAATTTTAACTATGTGCTAGCTATACATTTCATCATCCCAGTCAGATTTTATTATTATCCTGAGATAATTTACATGGGTGAAGCAAATCTCCTACTAACTCTGTGTTTAAACTTTCTGTTGGAGAGGTTTAAATTCTCTTTTTGCATTCAACACACTTACTGAATGGCAGCAGAGACTCAGAGCACCTAGGTCTAGGCTTAAGAAATAATAGTAACCTTGAATTTTTAGTTTTTCCTGAGAAGAAGGTGGGTTTAGTGAGCAAGTGGTCTTAACTCTCATATCAGAGTAAGGGAATTATATTAACTTTTAAAACAAAAACAATTTTTGTTCTGTTTGATTATTTTATTAATCAAATAAGAGTTCGTTCATTTTTTTTTTTAATGCTGACCAGTCAAATTGAAAAGTGACAAGACTGAAGTCTTTGCAGATAATTAACCATTAACCGCATTTGCCAAATTGTGACAAGCCTGGTTCTCTCTCTGAGTTTACATAATCATTTATTTTTCCTCCACTGGAGAATGGCCTTGTACTTCCTCCAGAGGTTGGGGAGTTCAGGTTGGAAGAAACAGACTAAAATGAAAGAAAGTATGTCATGTCATCATTTTTGTTTTGGAAGGCTCTTTTTTAAACTTTTTAAAAATTGAAATTTATCATTCATCCATGAACATCCATAAACAATAAGTGTGTAGTCTAAATTGTGAACTTAAAAAACAAACATGCATATCATCATTCTGGGCTCCTGTACATTTCCCCACCATCAACACCTTGCATTGTTGTGAAACAATTTTTATAAACTATGAAAGAGCATCATTAAAACATTACTACTGACTATAGCCAATATCTTATATTTGGTATATTTTCCCCCCAACCCACCTGGTTAATGACACCCTGTATTAGTATTATATACTTGTTATAGATCATGAGAGAATGTTCTCATATTTGTTCTTTTAACCACAGTCCATCTTCCACTACAGGATTCGTTGTGTTATACAATCCCATGCTTTGTACAATCCATTCAAAGTGTACGCTCAATGGCTCTCATACTGATCACAAAGTTGTGCTGTCATCACCTCAGTCAATTTTAGAATGTTTTCACTACTCCAAAAAGAAAAATCCCATATCCCCTTATACTCCCCTATTATCGTCCCTTAGAATTGATATAATATCTTCTTTGTCATTGCTGCAAAAATATTACAATATTACTGTTAACTATTGTCCATAAGTTACATTAGTTGTAATTTTCCCAGGTATCACCATATACTTAACACTTTGTAAAGCAAGAACATTCTTATACTATTAACCACCATCTTCACCCACCACCAAAATCACTATGTTATACAGTCCCTACATTATTCTCTAGCTTCCTTTCAACTGAAATACTACATCCACAGACTACCCCTTTCAGCCACAATTACATAAATCAGCAGTGTTAGTTATACTCACTATAATGTATTACCATCAACTCTATTAATTTCCACACATTTACAATAAACCTTATTAAACATTCTACATACATTAAGCATCAGCTCCCATTTTCAACCCACATTCAATTTCCTAGTAATCTATACTCTAGAGCATGGGTTCTTAACCAGGGGTCCATGAGCTTGAATTGAAATTCCAAAAAACATTATTCTCGTGGGGACGTGTTGGTGCAAGTGTGGTATATTTGTTAAATGATACACAGTAAGGGCTCCATGGTTTTCACCTGACTGGCAAAGGGGTCTGTGGAACAAAAAAGGTTAAAAACCCCTGCTCTAGAGTCTACCTATGTGAGTTTACACATGGTATTAGTTCATATTACTGAGAACATACAATATCTGTCCTTTTGTGTCTGACTTATTTCACTCAACATAATGTCCTCAAGGTTCATCCATGTTGTCATATGCATCCCGATTTCATTTCTTCTTACAGCTGAATAGTATTCCATTGTATGTATATACCACATTTTGTTTATCCACTCATTGGTTGAGGACAGTTGGGTTGTTTCCATATTTTAGCAATTTTGAATAATGCTGCTATGAACATCGGTGAAAATGCCAGTTTGCGTCCTTGCTTTCAGTTCTTCTGAATATATTCCTAGTAACGGGATTGCTGGATCATAACGGCAGTTCTCTTTAGTTTCTTGAAGAACCGCCAAACTGTCTTCCACAAAGGCTGCACCATTCTACATTCCCACCAACAGTGAAGGCGTGTTCCTATTTTCCACCTCCTCTCCAGCACTTACAGTTTTCTGTTTTTGTAATAATGGCCATTCTATAAAGGGTGAAATGATATCTCAGTGTAGTTTTGATCTGCATTTCCCTAATAGCTAATGTTGAACATTTTTTCGTATGCTTTTTGGCAATTTGTAATTCCTCTTTGGAGAAATGTCTATTCAAATCTTTGGCCCATGTTTTAATTGCTTGTCTTTTTATTGTTGGGTTGTATGATCTCTTTATATAACATGGATATCAAACCCTTATCAGATATGTGGTTTTCAAATATTTTCTCCCATTGAGAAGGCTGCCTTTTCACTTTCTTGACAAAGTTCTTTGAAACAAAAAAAGTATTTAAGTTTGAGGAGGTCCCATTTATCTGTTTTTTTCCTTCATTGCTTGTGCTTTGGGTGTAAGTTTTAAGAAGTCACTGCCTACCACAAGATCTTGAAGATGTTTCCCTACATTTTCTTTTAGGAGTTTTATGGTTGTAGCTTTTATATTTAGGTCTTTGATCCAATTTAATTTTTGCATAATGTGAGATAGGGGTCCTCCTTCTTCTTTTGGATATGA
>JAQZBX010087578.1:0-12854 GCA_029593785.1 Cabassous unicinctus | reverse complement strand
TAATTTCCCCTTAATAATCTCTTTTTTTTTTTTTTTTGGAGGCACTAGGAATTGAACCCAGGACCTCATACATGGGAAGCAGGTGCTCAACCACTGAGCTACAGCTGCTCCTCAATGAGAATTGTTTTTTAGTGTTTGTTGGTTTTAGGAGGTACCAGGAATAAAACTCAGGACCTTGTACATGGGAAGCAGGCACTCAATCACTGAGCTACATGTGCTTCCCTTAATGACTTTTTTTTTTTTTTTCCTTTTGAGATACCAGGGGCAGGGAATTGAATCTGGGACCTTGTATTTTTTTTGACTTCCCTTTCTCCATGAGAAGTTTTTGCTTCTGGAGTCTACAGAAATCACCAATGTGTCATATGTCATTTGATCTTAAAAGTATTTCTTTTTTAAAAAATTCAATTATTTTAATTTTTTTGTTTTAAGGGCAAAATGGCAGATGTAAAAGTAAAGATGGGATAACTACTTGCATTTAGTTCATATTTGATATTGTGTCTCCTAGGAAAATGAAGACACATTCCCTACATAAGTTGTACATGGTTTATGCAGGGTACTTGTGCATCTGATTTGATATCAATGATCTTCTAACTGTTATTTATTTTTGGTATACACTCAGTAGAGATATTTATCTCCAGACATCTGAAAGACCGGATTGGGAGTTGGTTTAACGGGCCCCTATTTGGAGCCACTGCAGAGTGAGAAGGTTGCATTTCTGGGACTCATTTTTTTGTGTGTGTGTGTGAGTTGAGTGAATCTGAATGACTAATTCTTCACTGAAAGAAACTGATCCTGTTGAATGGAGGCATATAATAGAGCGCTAGGGTCATCTGGGAAACAGAACTATAATTACCTCCTCTCTGCTTATTACTATACTTAGGAAGGATACTTTGGACTAGGCAAAAAGTCATCAATTTTCTCTCACTGTAACCTCCACCTAGAGCCTATTTGCACCCATAGTTGGACTATTGGGATTAAAGGGCTAAGAAAAATGGAATGGTTGGAGGGGCTTTCAATTTTAATTGAAATTACTCACTGTCCCAGGATCTACTGAACTTGGTCGTGGTTGCCTCAAGAAAGCAACTGGTTCACCCACTCCATCGGGTTCTAATTGTTAGCTTCAAAGAACTAATGGGAAGCTAAAAGTTACATTACTCTAGTTACTGATGCAACAAGCAGAAGGGAACTCAGAAGTTCCCATCTGGGTTCTTATCAAATCTGAAGCAAACTATAAAACTATTATTTCTTCTAAGAATACGATTTTGAGGTAGGATTTGTGTTTGTAGTCAAAACTGGGAATAAGTTTAGATTCTGTTTTTGTGTTTGTTATACAAGACTCTGGTGAGTGAGGCCCCATAAACCTGTATTCTGATTATCATTTGGGATCATTATTTTTCATTATTGTTAATATTATTATAGTAATCCATGCACATAATAAAAATTGAAACAGTGCAAAAGAGTTTGAAATAAATAGTCTGCAATAAACTCACTCTTCAGATATAACTACTTTTTGCAATGTCTATTTGTTAATTCTTTTGGTGTTTAAATCTTATATTTCTATTTCTGTATTTAATAATTTTTTGCAACATCTGTTTATATTCCACTATGAAAAGGAAAAATTAACTTAATTCTACTACCCTCACACCTTTCTCCCTACTCACAATACTTATTAATTGTATTAATTTTTGTTCTTGTTCATTTATAAATTTAAATAATATACATAAACATCTATTTTGAATCAATTAACATTAGGTAATATATTTTGATTCCTGTCTATATAAAATGCAAAACTATTTCAATAGTTTTATTTATATGTTTTCAAGTGTTTTAATGTTTTTATTCAGTTTTATAACTATAATTCAGAATTTTATACTTTGTTTTTTATACTTTTAAACACTGGTTATCAAAAAATAGCATGAAATAGTTTGCTTATTTAACTATTATTTAGTGAAGAACCAAGCAGTAAGATAGCAACCATGGAAAAGGGAATACATTACTATGGCTTCAAAATTTTGTCACATTCTTTTTTGATTCCTCCTCTTTTTTTGTGTGATATGTCTGGCTGTCAGTGTTTGTTGAGTAATTGAGCTTGAATATTGCTTAATTATCTCCTGTGGTAATTTTTTTTAACATAAGATATACAGGTGAAGCACTTTCAGAAGTTTTGCATGTTTGAAAAGGAAATTATTTTGTCCTCAATTAGTAGCATTAGATCTGTAGGGTCACTACTGAGTCCATGCTCAGAGCTTTGAAGACATTGCTCCATTGCTTCTAGCATCCAGTAGTTTGAATGAAAAATGGGATATCAAGAGTCCTGTTTCTTTTTGGTTTTCTCTTTCTAGAAGCTTCTAGGATCTTCTGAAAGACTTTGTCTAAGTATAATATTGCTGGTCCCATTTAATCTAGTAATTTTCTTCATCTCTGGGACATTTTCTTCTACTATATCTTTGATTATTGCTTCCTGTCATAAGTTGAATTGTGTCCCCTAAAAAGATATGTTCAGGTCCTAATATCCCATAATTGCGAATGTGAAATAGGGTCTTTGCAGATGTAATCAAGTTAAGAAAAAGTCCTACTAGATTAGGGTGGGCCATTAGCCAATGACTGATGTCTTTATATAAAAAGAGAAATTCAGCTACAAAGACACACATGCACACTGGGAGAACTCCACATGACAAGGGAGGCAGGTGTTGGAGTGATGTCAAGCCAAGAAACACCAACGATTGTCAGCAATCACAAGAAACTTGAAGAGACAAGGAAGGATTCTTCCCTAGAGATGCAGAGGGAGTATGACCAGGCCAACAGCTTGATTTCAGACTTGTGAGAGAATAAATCTGTGTTTCTTTAAGCCACATGGTTTGTGGTAATTTGTTATGGCAGTCCCAGGAAGCCCTAGGAAACTAATACACTTCTTTCCTTCTATTTTATGTCTGTAGTTTCTTCCTTTTAACCTCTCTTATCTGAGAGTTACATGTCTATCTCAAATTTTTCCAATTTTTTTCACCTTTCTATTTTTTTTTTTTCCTCAGTACTTGGGAGAGTGCCTTAATTATTTATTTCAACACTTCTGTTGATTTTTTTTTTTTTAACCAATCTCATGCTTACATTCTAAGAACTTCTTGCTCTTAGATTGATACTTTTTTGTTTTTTTTATAGGTGACAGCCTGTTTTTGTTTTGTTAGTGTCATATGTTCTCATTAATGAAACAATTATCAAATACTAGTTAGAATTTTAAAAAGTGGTCTTTTGTTCCCCCAAATAATCTTGGTTCTTTCAATGTTACTTGTTTTCTTTTCTTCTTTTCCATTTTCTTTCACATTGTTGATTCTCCTCAAATGCTGGGCAGCTTTTTATTATTAATTCACATTTAAAATTTCTTATGGGGAACTAGATTAATATAAGTAGTTGTCATAAGTTTCTTCTGCCATGATGCAGGTTTTTTTTTTGTTTTATTTTGTTTTGTTTGTTGGTTTGTTTTACCTCAATAGGTCTTTGGTCTAAGTAGGAATTTGATTTTGAGCTCTGTGAACCTGGTTAGACCAGTCAATTGGCAAGCTTCATTTCTGGGTTAGCAGACAGAGGAATGGGCAGGTAAGTGCATTCCCTGTTTCTAGGCCTAAATGAGCCAAGTTTTACCTTGTTTAGCAACATTCATGCTAAGAGATGTTGATTTCATTCTGTTTATTTGAAGCACATTTGTTTTTTCTTTCATTCTTTTGAATATCAGCTCTTCTATTGATACTTACTCTTTTTTTCTCCTACCCACATTAGCCTTGAATTTTCTGGGAGAGAATGGCTCCCACATCTGAGGTAGGCACATGTGTTAAATAAACTTTCATAAAATACAATCAAAGACATTAATTTAATTTGAGGAGAACCATTTGAATGTTGTAATCTATGGACCTTTTTCAAATTTTAATAATGTAGATAATAGTTGTTCCTTTGGAGTAACTGAGTAAAGAGCTCAATTAAATAGAATATCTCATGAAGACTTTCAGCCCTCTGAAGTTTTTGTAGTTTGTTTTCAAATTGTGGTCTTTTTCCCCATCCAGATGGGTCCATGGAATAATCTAATTTTTGAAAGGAAATCTTCTACTTCACCCTATGTTATAGGTCCCTTTAACTAGGCATGTTTTAACTCAAGGTTAGTTTCCTTCTTAACTAATTTCATGTCAGTGTTTCTTGGACCAGTATTCCACATGATGAAAACCTGTTCTTCAGGTTTTACCTATGCAATATTGACAGATTTACTCTCTATTTCACACTGTAACTTTGTGAATAAAAGTATTTGACTTTTTATTTTTTTTAAAGATTTATTTATTTATTTATTTATCCCCCCCTTGCTGCTTGTGCTTGCTGTGTCCATTCGCTGTGTGTTTTCTCCGTGTCTGCTTATCTCCCCCTTGCTGTGAGGTCCCGCTGCATCAGCCCACCGCGCTGCGCGGGCTGGCCTGCCCTCACAAGGAGGCCCTGGGAAGCGAACCCGGGGCCTCACACATGGTAAACGGGGGCTCTATCAATTGAGCCACACCCGCTTCCTGTTGTGAGGTCTTGCTGCATCAGCCCACTGGGCCGCGCGGGCCGGCCTTCCCTCACAAGGAGGCCCCAGGAAGCGAACCCGGGGCCTCCCATATGGTAAACGGGAGCTCTATCCACTGAGCCACACCCGCTTCCCTGACTTTTTAAAAATATTTCTTGGCCTTTGGCACAGGGGAAGTTCCCAGTTATCAAGGAAGCCATGGGTGGGCACACTTTTTTTTTTTTTAAAGTGGCAGATAGTAAATATCTTAGGTTTACTTACAATACAATCTCTGTCACTCGCTATTCATCTCTGCTATTGGAGCAGAAAAGCAGTATCATAAAACATAAATGAATAGGTGTGGTTGTGTTCTAATACAAATTCTATTTAGGTTGCTGGCCTGTAAATTCTATTTGTCAACCCCTAGACTAAACCATATAAAATCAATATAAACCTCTCTTACTGAGGATCACACAGAAATTGCATTCTAAGACCGCCTCACAAGATACAATATGAGTCAGTTGATGCCATTCCCTGACTTAATAATAAACTCATCAAAAATATAGTAGTGTGCAATAGGCATAGGTTACCCACTTTGATTTCCTGATACTATAATGACTTGTAACAGCTTTTGGATAAAATAGATGCATGATATTTAGATAGAAAGATTGACATCGTTCTTCACGTTGATAGTGTTGCTTTTCTGTCTCATATCAGGTTGTAGACAATTGATTTTACTGTCAAATTGTCTTAAAGAATGAATCTATATCATTCAACTATTCCAAATCCCAAATTAACACTTGTGGCTGATGCCCTCCATCATTTAATTGGCTTATGTCCAATGATCTTTTATGAAATCATTCATTTTCATGGAGGTGTATTTGCAAGCAATTTAACTTTAAGAGTTCTCTAAGAAATTACATTGTTTAAAGTTAAACATTCTGTGAGTGCTGTTATGAGAAGTTCTATGTTGTTTGAAAGTTTTTCAAGATATTTTGATTTAAGTCATGCTCTATGACATAGCATTCTTGGGACTTTATTGTCTGTTTGTCCTTGTGCTGGGCAGACCCAGAACTGTTTCCTTAGGAAATCTTGGTCTTTCCCCTCAGGAGTACTCCTGGCTCACCTCCATTCAGAGCTAAGGTAGTCTTATATTCAGGAATATTGAATTCTTTTATTTTCTTAGCAGGATGAAACCATCTCTTCCACTTAAGTGATCACTAACACATATGGGTTCTGCCCTTTCTCAATGTTGAATAATTTGAAATGGAGTTTTCTGCTTTGAAGTTCCAAAAGCTCAACTGTGAAAAATATAATTCATGGAATACTGCTGGATTGCTATCAATGTATCATTTTCTCTAGACCACTTTTAAAACTTTGCCAGAGACCTGGTGTTCTGCAGGGAATGTTGTGTTGGAAAGAAGAGAAAAGGCATGAGGGACAAGTTGGCGCGTGGGGCTCTAGCATTCTGTCATAATTGCCCACCCCCCCACTCTTACCTTGTTGGTGAGGAAGGGATTTCTACCTTAGGCTTCTGGAGATTGCCAAATACATGACACTTGTCACTAGACAGATGAGACCGAGAGAAGATTATTAGTCACATATAGTTACAGCATGTGGGAGGATGCCACGCTCCACACAGGACCACAGAAATGCACTTGGGAACAGAGAGAACAACCGTGGGCTGTGAGAGACTGGCATTGTAGCACCAAGAGGGCAAGGTGTCTCCTGGCTCCTACTAGAAGATGCAGTTGGCTTATTTGAATAATTCTGTGGGTTGGCAGGGAACTGAAACCTGCTCCTCAGGGATAAACAGAAACAGTCTCAGATTACCTCTATAAGGAGGGTTATTAGGGTAGGGGACCTCATCTGTGGGAGCAGAGTGGGAAAGGGAACTTGCAGTTAGGCCATTTGAGGCCCACTTGAATCTACCAGATGTCAAGGCAGCACCTAATGTTAATTTTATGCCTTATACAACAAGGCCCTCTGCCCAGGAGTCAACCAGATCAGCTTCACACACAGATTCACTTGAATAAAAGCTTCTGGTGCTAAAAAGTTTGAAAACCTTGGATCTCAGCTGTCAGGAAGCCTTGAAATAAGACAAAAATCTTTTGGTCTTTCATAAAATCACTCTTACAGAATTGTGTTTTGGTGTCATAGCTCTGGCTTTTTGTTGAGCTTCATTACAAGAAACAGCCAAATGAAGCTCACTATTGCATATATGGTGAGGCTACCATGGGGATATTGCCTTCCATGCCACATGAAATGGCCCTTAATGAAGACCTATTGGAGAATTTTTCTCTTGAACCAGGAAACTGGGGGCCTCCTATGCAGTTTGATTTTCTTTTATTTCATTGGCATTAGGAATTTTATGACTATTAATTACTCATTAGGAAGCTCCTGAATTTGGAGTTCTCCCCTGGAAACTAATGACATGCAGTTTTGCTTACTTGGTTTATATGTGACTTTGTCTAAATTTCTGTCATTTATTACTAGCATGCCTCAATGTCCTCATCTATTTACATTTATCTGGCTGACTATATGTATTTCTTTGAATTTGTTCAAATCCATTTTGGATGAAATGAGCTTATCAGACAGGAGTCTCTGTACAAGCATCAGAAAGCCAAATCCAAAATGGCTTAAGCAAAAGGGAAATTTATTCAGTCATATAACAAAAACACCACCCAAAATCCAGAAATCCAGAGGTAAGAAATCCTTCAAATAATGCTTGGCCAGGCTCAAATAAATGTCACAAAGATCTGGCTTCTCTCTATGTATCTCTCAGTGCAGTTGATTTCATACTCAGGCAAGTTATCTTCTTGTTTGATAATACTGAGAGGTCTATAAGACTTTCAATGTTCATTATTTCCCAATTTCAAATCCAGAGCAAAAAAGAGATGTTCGGCATTTCTGAAAACTTCAGTTAACATCCTAGGATTGGTCTTCCTTGGTCAGATTCCCTAATTCTGGTTGTGTAGCTATCTCTGAGCCAATATTTGAGTGTAAAGTGCTATGTACTCAGTGTAGGTTACAACTCTACAACCTGACATGGAATGGTGTCAGCAGCCCAAGAGCAGAACCAAAGACTGAAAGTATAGAGATGTGGTTCTACCAAACCCAAAGCAGAGCACTCTTAACACAAGAAATGAAATGATTATTGGGGCAAAACAAGGAAAACATATTCATTTGTTGCAATGTAATTAAAAAGGTCACGATAGTGAGTGATTTTAAGTACTCTAAAAAGCAAATGCATTGACTTATCTTCCATGGTCTCAAGAACGGTAATTTGTAAAGGGCAATCATAAAATAATAGAACTAGCTTTTTAACAGATGTAAAGGAATTTATATATTCAAATGAGAATGGCATTTCAAGGTCATTACCTTAGAGATACATCTGCATAATGGTAATAGTAACTACCACTAATTAAATGACTGATCTTCCAGGAATTTTAGAAACACAGCTAAGAAGAAACAATATTACTTTAAATGCTGACCCCAAAGGTCTTCTCAGAATCACCTACTCTGGGCATAGCAAGTGTGTCCTTGGGAGTGAGAAGAAGAGGTAGTTAAAATGATCTTCAAAGGAAATAAAGCAGAAATTTTAGTGATTCTGAACAGAGGGGGTGATACAAAGAAAATGTTGATGTGAGAGGGAGCAACTACTTAAGAAAGCTGACCAATAACAGCAGGTTGTCCAGGACTTTCCTTACATTCAATTTTAAGTCTATTACTACTATGTTAATATTTAGCAGATACAAAGGCCTTTGGTGAGAGTGGTGGGGCTTTGGGAAATCAGCAAAAGGGTTAAGCTCCTCCTTGGGTGGGCACAGTTAGAGAAAAGAGGAAGGTGCAAGGGACAGGATGTGAAGATCAAGGGTTTAGCCGAAATAAGAATTTAGATGGAGAGATGGCTATGAAATTTTAGCCCCATTGGAATCAGAGAAGCCTTGGGCACTGGACTTCCCAGAGGTCATAGCACGAAAAGGAAAGATTGATCCCAACTGACATCTGCATTAGACATGGATCATAGCTAATTTTCCCACCAACCCTGGATTTGTGTCTACATTTTTCTGACGAGGAGACAGATTCTAAGAGAGCAAGTGACTTGCCCAAAATCACAGTTTGTAAACTGGCACAGCCAGAATTTTATCCCAGCTCTGACCCTAAAGCTCATGCTCTTGTCCTTTATGCTACACTGCATTCTCTTATTTTATCTGTGCTCAAACTGTTTTGGGTGTTCAGCTTTTAGCTATTTTTTTTAAGTTTTTTTTTTTTTTTCCAAGGTTGCTTTCTCTTAAAAAAATTTTTTTTTTCTTGTTTATTATTTTTCTTTTCCCCCTTTCCCCCAGAGATGACTCCCTCATCTGTCTGTTCATTGTCTGCTCATCTTCTTTAGGAGGCACTGGGAACCGAACCTCAGACCTTCCATGTGGGAGACAAATGCCCAACTGCTTGAGCCATTTCCACTCCCTGCTTGTTGCATTGTCTGCTGGTTGTGGCATCTGCTGGTTATGGCGTCTGCTTGTCTTCTGTAGGAGGCACTGGGAACTGAACCTGGGACTTCCCTTGTAGGAGGTAGGCATTCAATTGCTTGAGCTATCCCCAGCTTTTAGGTATGATTTAAGTTATTTGATATTTATAATAAGATATACAACTGCCAATGGACTGAAACATTTGTGTTTGTATGATCAGTACATTCTCTTCATAAAGGAGGATCAGGATTGCGGAGCAGATGTAGGTCAAGTGGTTGAGCGCCTGCTTCCCATATATGAAGTCGCAAGTTTGATCTCCGGTACCTCCTAAAAACAAACAAAACAACCAAATGAAAAAACCAACTCTCATTGAGAAGCAGATGTAGCTCAGTGGTTGAGCAACTTCTTCCCATGTATGAGGTCCTGGGTTCAATCCCTGGTATCTCCTAAAAAAGAAAAAATCAGAAGGATACTTGGTGAATACCAATTATAACAAGAGATATTAGATAAGGTAAATATTCATTCGTACCACATTAAGATGGTTTGGCATATCCCTTTCACAATAGTGGATTGACTTAACTGTAGTATTAGAAATACAGTCAATTGATATCTATACCCTCCACTATCTACATATTGGGGATGCCTCCATTAACCAGTGTTAAAACATTATTTCCAGAAAATGGTAAAATCATGGCACTTAAACATGTAAAAATGAACTCAAATGTGTTAAAGATTTTATTTTACTTATTCAAGGAGGCTACTGTTATAACTGATTCAAAGGAAAAATTAAAAGACACAAATTTAAATAGAATGAAAGAATTGAAATGCAAGTGGAGGTGAAGCTGGTTTGGGGGGAAGGAAGTCAATAAAAACTCTACTGGACAAGACAAAATTTGCATACTTATCTACTTAAAAGAGTTATAAAATATCTCAAAGATAATGAATGGCTAGAATCTGATAACCCAAGAAGGATGGGCTGTAGGCTTGTCTACTTTTCCATTAAAATACAATTTTTCTCCACACTAGACCGGAAGTACTTAAAGCCTTTGGCTAAAGCTTCCACTCTCCTAGGTGGAGCATGTTGGAGCCATGCTTTTTGATCTGAGAATCTCCTTGATCTGTGAATCTCCTTTATCTATGCTTTTGGGGCTGACCAACTCTTCTTTTGATATACACCTTTTTACTTAGAATATATTAATATGTGAAATCAGGGTTTAGTCAAGTCTTGGAGGCCTTGTGAGCCATTTTGTACTTTTCATGTATCTTTACAACTTTGGTCTAATAAGTATCTGTCCTCTCTTGGGTTTGAATGGCATGGTCAGCTAATGAGGTCAGATAGCTTGTCTGAATCTATTTTATACCCAAGTTTTGGATAGAGGATAGTGAAAATTTGGAGAAGGAAGGATACCATGCCTAACTCAAAATTTTCCTCAGTATATTCAGATAGTAGGAGTTTGGAAAGAGAGAGCTACCATGTTGACTTTTCAGTTTAATGTCAGAGAACAATATTATTTCTATTATTTTCAAGCATTTGCATCATTCAAATAGTATCAACAGGAGTTTCAGTTAAATATACATAGTGAATGTTGTGATTAAGGGTGGGGCTGGTTTCTGAGGGTCATTGGTAGAGAAACTTATGGGACTTTTGGAACAAGAAAGGTAGAATGACCCCAAGTACTTGGGCAATATGGCACATACTTTCTGATGTGGTTTCTGTAAACGAGATGTCTAAATGGTGTCAATTGAAGCCTTCTTGGAAAGCCTGGTACCCCAAAGAGAAGAATGTGTGAAAATAGTGTTTTGAGGATGTTGGGATCTGAGTCTTCAAGGACACTGGTGGAGTGTAAGCATGAGCCCTTTGGATCATAGGGTAAAATCATTGGAATCATAATGACAGGTCCCGGGTATTAGATAAGAATAGGATTAGGCAAGCCTTTGGGAAATGAAAGGAAGGGGCTAAGCTGATCTTGTGAATTTGGAGAATTTAGGACAGTGAATTAGGTCTTATGGTAGGACTCATCTTCAATTTATACATTGAGGGGTTGGGTGCTTGGTCCCTGCGAGGCTATTTTAGAGGAAAGAGGGTTTCCATGAGTAAGAGTCCTGAGAGGGAATCTTGGTCTAGCCATCATGTGATGTTGGTAGGGCCTGGCTGTGGAACCCAGGGCAGGAGGGAGGCTTGAATCCCAGGGGACTTTGAGGAGAGCATGACTTTTGGTAAGTTGAGTTTTTTAATATACTTTTTTATTTTTTTAAAAGATACTTAGATTACATAAATATTACATAAAAAATATGGGGGATTCCCATATGCCCTGTTCTCTACCCCTGGCACATTTCCCCACATTAACAACACCCTTCATTAGTGTGGTACATTTGTTACAATCGATGAACACATTTTGTAGCATCAAACTTAATGACTTTGCCTTGTTTCCAAAACACAATTCCATTCTCAAAGGTTCAGGATTTGTCACTCTCAAGGACATACAGGCAAAGAGTGTATTTTGAACATTATTACAAAAAAGACATACATATTCTTAGAAGATGACAACTTTGAAAGGGCTAGAAAATCATATAAATTTGTAAAATTCAGTCCCATTACTTTAGTACTTTGTACATTTTTATACATTATCATTTCTTTATGCATAGCATACTGTGGTCTACTTATGATGGTCTTACAGTAAAAATTGAATTAATGCATCCTTTTAAATTTATTTGTCATAAAATCTAGTTTTGTCAAAAGATACATTTGTATAAATAGCACCTATCTTATTTTAATGTAGTATTAAAAGGCATTATAACTAAAAGAAAACCCTTCCTCATATTCCTCTTATCATTTTAAAACAAAGCTTTAAACATAAGCCTTTGACCTACTCTTGTAAAAATTGCCTTGGGGAATCAGGGTACCTGATTCATAGAATTGACTATAATAGCCTCTCCATTGCCATTGTATCTTGTCAGGCATATACTTCTTCAGGGACTTCTGAGAATGCACATGACAGATTCAATTGTTTAAATAACGTCCTTAGTGAATATTTCAGATGTCTTTGTTGAATCAGAGATGGTGTGTACTCTGACATTAAGTCCTGTGTGATATGTTATCAATCTCCTACAAGAATTTATCCTGATGTTACATAGTATTTGGGGGATTCATGGTCTCCTGTGCCAGTGATTTCCCAAACTGGGGACATTCAAGAACAAATCTTTAACTAGTCTTTACGCAGATTCATCTTTTACAATAAAGTGATTTTAAAAAATCTTTTTCAATTAAATGTATTTCTATGACAGAAGAAATATTTTCGTTTTATAAAAATTAGGAAATAAAGAAAAGCAAATCACTCAAAACCTTAGGGGCATTCTCTTTCACATATCGGATCACCTTTTTTGATCTTTGGGATACTCTGGGAAAGATTTGAATCGTTTCTCTATTAACTTTGTTTATCTGTTACACAGCGGTGTCTGTTAAATATGTTGCAATGAAGAGAACGGGCCACATGGAGATACTGGCTTTATGCTGTAAATGAATACATAAATAAATATTTGGGTTCCATATTGTGGTAGAATGAACTGTGTACCCCAGTTTGGACATGTTCTTGGTCTTGGCCCCCATTCTGGTAGGTGTGGACCCAGTGTGAATAGGATCTCTTGAAGGTGTTGTTTTGGTTAAGGTGTTGTAATGGTTAGGCTAATGTGTCAACTCGGCCAGGTAATTGTGTCCAGGTGTTTGTTCCAACAAGCCCTGGGCTAATTGTAATACAAGAGCATTTATGGACTTCAATCACCAGTGAGTTTACTGCATGGATGGCTGATTACATCTGCATCAATCAGGGAGATTACATCATCAATGGCTGGCGCTTTTATCCAAT
>JAQZBX010087577.1:0-12847 GCA_029593785.1 Cabassous unicinctus | reverse complement strand
CAATGTAAGCCTTACTATACAACCAAAACTAAATGAACAAGAAAATTCACAAAATAATTTACATTGAAGCCAGAGCTGAAATAAAGGAACACCATAAACATATTATTTTCAAATAATCAGTAGTTATCAACATTTCAATGTTACATCAAAATGCTATTATCAATCAAACATTCTAAGTTCATACATTTTCACTTTTAGAGGCATTTCAGGTTTCCAGAAAATCAATAATATTTATTCATTGAGAAACAGTAAAGCACAAGATAGTGAGATGAGAGACAGTAAATCTAGATTGCAACCCAAACTATAGTCCTGTGTTTGACTGGCTAAGTACAAGTATCATCTCAACCCTTGTTAAAGTCCAGATATTCATCTAAAGATCCAAAAGTTTGGACCAGACTACTTCTATTATCTCTCTCAATAATGGTCAGTGACTCTTTAATCATCATATGAAGTCACTTTTTTTGCTACAGAGCTTACTCATGGCAGTTTTAACCTCAGTATTTCTGAGTGTGTAGATTAAGGGATTATACATTGGAGTCACCATAGTATAAAGGATAGCTACAGCTTTATCTATGGGCAGAGTGTTCATTGGGAGCATATATACAAATATGCAAGTCACAAAGAATAAGACAACTACTGTGATATGTGAGACACAAGTGGAGAGGACTTTGTGCCTCCCCTCCAAGCTATAGGTCCTTAGGGAACACAAGATGACTACATAGGATACCATCAAGGGAAAGAAACTGAATAGACAGATGAATCCACTGTTGACAGCAACAAAGAAACCAAGGATATGAGTGTCCATGCAGACAAGTTTTAACAAAGGATACATGCCACACAGGAAGTGGTCTATGACACTGGGGCCACAAAAGGTCAGCCAGACTGTGAATAGAATCTGAATGGTTGCATGGAATACACCTCCAGTCCAGGATACTCAAACCACGAGAATACACAGCTTGTGGCTCATGATGGTCATGTAGTACAGGGATTTGCAGATGGCAACACAGTGGTCATAGGCCATTGCCATGAGCAGGATGATTTCAGTAGCACTGAAGATGAGTTCTGCATAGGCCTGGACAATACACCCATTGAAGGAGATAATTTTCTTCTTATGAAGGGAATCTACAAGAAGTTTAGGAGCAGCAGAAGAATAAATTGTGTTTGTCAAAGAAAGGTTGGGCAGCAAGATTAGGTGGGGGAGCACAGAGTTGGACTGATGGTAATGGTAAAATAATAAGCAGGTTGCCTGAGAGTGTTATCATGTATAGCATCAAAAATACCACAAACACTACTTTCGGCATCTTTGAGTTCTGTGTAAGACCTAGTAAAATGAATGCAGTCACATTCATTTTTCTCCATCTATGTAGTTTGGATGATAAAAACTCCAAGAAAGAATTCTTTACCTGAAAAATAAAACCATATAATAATGAAATAATAAAAAACTATGCCTTTTCATAGAACTTTGCCAATTTCATAGGTTACTTTCTCTTCTCAAACTTTCTAGGACGAGGTTCCTCAAAATAACTCTAAGAGAATTTTGTTGTTCTTATTTGGTTGTCTTGTCTTGAAAAAGAGTCCTTTTAAGACTTAAGATATGCAGAAGAAGGAATGCATTTCTATAGAGTCAGTGTAATCTTTGCAAATTTTGTTATTCTTATTTGGTTATCTTGTCTCCTAAAAGAGTCCTTTTAAGGGTTAAGATATGCAGAAGAAGGGAATGCATTTCTCTAGAGTCAGTGTAATCTTTGCAAATTTTCCCTTGAATATCAAGAGGATGGAATAATGCACTCATTAGAAGTAATAATTTTGGAGGCTAACAAATATTTAAAATGTATAAATAAAATAACATGAATAAAAAAGAACAAAATAGTGTGTATACACTAATTATAATCATGTAGATATACCATAGATAAAAAAGAAAGTTAGTGAATAAGAGTTGCAGAATTAATATTTGAAGATTATAGGTTTTATATATTTTTAAGAACAAAATTAAAATTAAAATACACCACTTATAAATCTTTATATAGTTGTCTATTCATCTATGTTAAAATACATAGGTGTGCAAAAGTTTATAAGGGAATAAATTTAATATATTTAAGGCATTATCTCCTGGATGTGAGATTATGGGTGATCTTTAATTTCACTATGGGTTTTTGTATATTCCAAATTTCTACAGCTTACATTATTTTATGAGCAGAAAAGAAATAAAATTTCCATGTTTTTTCATAAAAGTCTAAAGTCTAATCCAGAAATTTTTATACTGAATAGACTATATAAGGGAAAAATAAGAAGTGATGCATTGGCACAGGAGAGGAATCTAGGAAATAGGACCTGAATAAAACTGAAGTACTGCTGTGATGTATTCATGAAATTGCTGTTATCAATTCATCAAATGGAAATAGGAAGAGGGTCACTACCTGCCTTGAGAAGGCTAGTACAGTAGGGTGAGATTGCTATAATTGCCCTGTGGTCTACTTACCATCATTCTAAATATCATCTCTGGACAAGCAATCAATGGTTATTGACCTCCAGTTTCAAATTATATCATCAATACTAATAATCAGTAAGACAAGTCTGCTTAATCAACCAGAAGCAGTTAATTCAAATATCATTTCCACTTAATAAAGAATTACACTTTTTAAAGTATATTACTTTTTTTTAAATAATTTTACTTTTATTTTTTAAAAGATACTTAGAACATAAATGTTACACAAAAATTATAAGGATTCCATATGCCCCACCACCCACACCTCACACAACCTCACACATAAACATCCTTCATTAGTGTGGCATATCACCTGCAATGGATATACACATCCTGGGGCTTTGCCATTAAGCATGGACCATAGTTGACATTGTAGACCACAGTCTCTCCCACACAGCTCTGCATGTTATATGATGATATAAAATGGCCTATGTCTGTCATTGCAATATCACTCAGGACAATTGCCACGTCCTGAAAAAGCCAGTGTATTACAATTGCTTTTCTGTCTCCCTGCCCCCAGAGCATCCAGTGGCCACTGGCTCCACATTAATGTTGTAATTTCTTCCATAGCTTGAATCACAATATGTCTATAAGAGAATAGCATTAAGTCCACTCTAGTCCATAGTTCTTCCCCCAATCCTGAGGAGTCTGGGATGGTGGTGTCTACTCCACCTCCAAGTGAAAGGGAGCTTATATTCCATGGATAAGATGGATGGGATTATCCTGCCTGAAGCTGCAGACTCTCTCCATTCCATGGGATGGCTGTTCTCCATCTTCATCTCCCCACCAGGTGTCCTGGGTGAGTCCATTGAGCTGTAGAGTAGGAATTGCAGCTCCACTGAGATTCTGGACCCAGCTGGCAATGGACAGTCCAAAGACTCCAGTCTTTGGATGTACACCTACAAACTACAGCACCACATATAGGTTTGAATAGAAGGGACAGATGAACCATGTGAAGGGAAGACTTATTTGAATCCAACTTTGTCACTCTCAGGAACACAAACTCCAAAGTAGGGCCCACTGGCAAAGCACCAAATTCTGGAGCTATCTGCCTGGACATAGGACCTGGATGTCTCCAGAGCCCTCAGGAGCTCCTCTATTAGGGTTATATCCACTTTGGAAGTCTCTGAAGTCCTACTGAGATGTGCATAAGTGTTACCTCTGGGATGACCTCCTGACTCACTTTAAAATCTCTTACCCATATGAACTCATTTGTCTTTACATTTTCCCCCTTTCATTTGAGATTTTTTTCCAGTCATATTGCCAGTTGGCACTTGGTAGTAATCCCTTGATGCCAGGGTGGCTTAACCCCGGGAGTCATGTCCCATGCTGGGAGGAAGGTAATGCATTCATATGCTGAGTTTGGCTTAGAGAGAGGCCACATTTGAGCAACAAGGAGGCTCTCATGAGGCAACCCTTAAGCACCCCATAACAATAGGCTAAGTTTCAATTTCAAGAACAAAGATTCATAAAGCTAATCATCAATAACAAAGGCTCATCAGTGTATCATACTCCTTTGCCAGGCACTGCCCCTGCACTTGGGAGACTGTTGCTGCTCCCCTGGAGAATGTGGCAGACTTCCCCAGGATGGGAATTCAGTATTCCCTCATTTATTGAAGGATTCTCCACCCACTGTGACATGCCCTGTGTACATTTGAACAATTTTATATAGCTTGTATGTGTATTCAGGTGAACTTCCTCCCACGCACCCCCCCATCACTGACAACCCCCACCAATGATCCTCTCCCACCCCAGTTGTAACCCTTCTGTGATCCAAAACTTCTTTAAAGATGAAGCCAATACAATATCCAAATACAATTAATAGGAAAATGAAATAATAATGTTAAATTTAAATGTAAAAATAAAATACATGAAAACTTAAAAAAAATAAAAATGAAATAAAATTTAAAGTTTGGGATATTTAAAAAATGAAAAATATTTTTTAAAAAATGAAAAAAAAAATTTTTTTGACATTTTGCCTTTCATCACTGCAATATCTGGTGTCCAATCTGTACCATGGCACCTTCCCCCTCTCATTCTCCAGTGTCTCACTATTTTTCATTTTGTTTTCAAAGAAGTTTTAGGTCACAGCAAAGTCACACACAGAATACAAGAGATTCTCATATACCCACCTCCTCCCCCTTTCATCACCCCATATTAAAACCTTTTTATGTGGATGGTAGAATTGTTATAACTGATATACAAATAGTGAAATTAGCTAGTAAACATTTTCAATGGTTTACAGTATGGTTTACATTTTAGACCGTACACTTTTATGAATTTTGATGATATTTACCATGTCCTGTGTCCATCACTGTATGGTAATGAAGAACATTTCTACTAACCACTAAATACCCCCTGTTTGATCTATTCTATTCCTCCCACCTCACAGCCCTGGGGCTCACAAGCCTCTGGCTTGACTCATTGGATGACAAAATTCCTAGTTCCGTGCAACAAGACGTCTTGACACACTGGTTTGTCCCCTATTAGGAAACCCCTCTGTTCTTGACAGAGCCCCATCTGTCTATTTCTGAATGAATCGGTTCTCCCAAAGTCCAACTCCTTCCCACTCATTATGTGGGTCTCCACCCACTGATAAAACACATTAGGACAGGATGAACACTCACACACTCCCTAAAATACTGCTCCATGTGCGCCCTGTCCCGAGTGCCCCGCCCCCACCAACACCCTAAACCAGTGACCCTTCCTTTTCATAATTCCATAAGAATATTCCCACCTCTGTACTTTCAACCTCATATCCACAAATCCCAAGTGTTCACATGGTCCCTCTCCCAACTCTACCCCCAGTATCCTGAGTATTCTAACCCACCCATCCCAATCTACCCACCTGTCAACCCTGCACCACCCAACCCAATAATATCACTACCCACCTGTCCTATTCCTTCAATACGCAACTACACTCTATCACTTTACCATAGATTATGTCCATATACATGATGGCTCACAACTTTCTCTTCTCTTTCTCTTTCTTATAAACCTATCTTTCAGACAATAACTCTTTCAGACTGCTCAAATTCCTTAATTCATATCAGTGAGGTCATGTACTGTTTATCCTTCAATGCCTGGCTTGCTTCACTTAACATAAGGTCTTCAAGATTCATTCATGTTATGCTGTGTGTTAGCACTTTATTCCTTCTTACAGCTGAGTAATATTCCATTTTAGGTAGGTACCACATTTTGTTTATCCATTCATCTGTTGATGGGCACTATTGCCAAAAGTTGGAATTATCCCAGTTGCCCATTAACAGGAATCACACTTTTGATTAATCTTCAAATTAAGATCAATACAAAACTAAGTTTTTCCTCTATTAATTATCACTTTTTTCTGGACCTGAAATTCCTTTTGCTATATATTTTCACCTGTATAAGAGGAAAAAGGCAGTGAGAGGCAAGATGAACTGTCCCTGTCATAAGTGGGCATGGTACATAATGAAGTAGGTGGAAAGAAATGCTTTTCCACATGTTCCCATAAATGTTTTGTCAAGAAGCTGGCCTTAGATTACAAGTGATCCAAGAACCAGAATAAGTGGTCTCCCTATGGATAGCCCAAAGTATCAGAGAATCCTTCCAGTGACAAGAACCCTTGAGGAGAAAATTGAGTGCATTTCTGATTGCCAACTCCTCTCCAGAGGAGCTGACCCTTGGGAGAACCAACAACCAGATGATATGTTTTTCTAACCTTCTCAAGGTCTGTGACCAAGGTTTCGTTTCACAACCAGACAGAAAACCCTAAACTGTATGCATTAATCTTCATTATTTCACTTGTCATTCAGTTTCTTGCAAATCTTGAAGAAATCAGAAAATATTTAAAAACAATTCTCTTTTATGATTGTCATGTCTCCTCTTTTTTCACACCACACAGAAAGAAACACACAAAAAAATAACTCACATTTATATTAAAATTGATGTATTTGTTATCCATTGTTAATTGGAAAGATTCTGCACAAGATCAATTTATTTTTATTTTCTAATCCAAAAACCAATCATGTGTCTTTTTCCAGTAAATCCTCTAATATCCGTATTTTTGAAGAAATGATCTGTGTTGATTGAGCAAGAAAACCGTGAGCTTTCATAAAAGATCCCTCAGACCACAGTAGACAAGCAAAGACTTGGACACAAAAACTTCTTTCAAATCAGAGAAAAATTTTTTATTGGCTTAAATTCCACATGATCAAATATTTTGAAATGCCAGCTCTTACTATAGCTGTTTGCCCCCATTCCAAATAGCCTGACAAGATTGATTTTATATTTTGTGGTACTTATAATAATTCATTTTTATTAAGTGCCTGCTGTGTTCTAGGCATAAAACTAAATATTTTCCATACATTATTTCATTTTTTCTTCACAACAAAGGCATGAGATGTTATTAACCCTATTTCTTGTAAAAGGAAACTGAGGCTTAGAAAGTGTAAGTGACTTGCTCAAATTCATATGATAAAATGTAGAGGAGCCTGGATTCCAGATCAGGATGTCTTTATGCAGCTCTTAACTACTTATCCCATGCTACTGCTGGTATGGAACAATTTTCATTCTAGGAAATAGCATTGCCAAAGAGTTTGCAGCAGTGGACTGGTACCTAAGACCTGCCACCTATGACAAGATTCATTTTAAACCAAGAAATCCATGGTAATCTTCTTGCTAGATTCTGAAATGTAGAGTCAGATGTCAATAAATCTGCAGTTCTATTGGACTATACTCTAGAAACGTACGTTGGAGATCCTCAGCTAAACAGCATTTATAAATCTGATACTTTCTTTAAAGATGAGGAAATTAAGTACCATAGAGGTAAGTGACTTGTCCAAGAAGACACCCGTAATTGGTTAGTGGCAAACCAGAACAAGAATATGGGTCTACTAATGACCAAGACAGTGTTTTGTGTGTTTGATTGTTTTGGCCACCACTACACTCCCTTAAGATGAGTGTGTACATGTAAAAATCACCCTAAGGTGACAAAAAGAATTAACTTTAGGGGAGAGCTGTAGCTCAAGTGCTTCCCATGCATGGGGTCCTGGATTCAATCCCCTGTACCTCCTAAAAAATTTAACTTTCATGTCTCATCTTGAACAATACCTGTCTTAACTCTCTGAGAAACAAGGTTATGTGTCAGTTCAAATATGCAGCAGTTCAGTGGCATCACTGTGAGTACATCTGTTGTAGCAGAAACAAGGTTTCAGCTGGTTAGAGTTAAATCTTGCAAAGTTGCAAAATAAAGTGCCTCTGAGGCTTCAGTTTAATATAGATTGACCACCATGGCAGTGGATCTAGTATTTTCTTACAGGTCCTGTATTTTAATGCATTGTCTTTATGGATCTCAGTTTTAGAGGTAAAGAAATCCAAATATTGCTCTTCTTCTCCCTCCCATGGTGACTTGTCTTGACTACAACAGAGGCCAGAAGCTCCATCTCCAGTTAACTTTTCTTATTGTCAGTTCTCTTCAACATTTCCTCTTATCAGTCAAAAGTGAGCTTCCCACTTCCTGCTTCATCCCTGGAAATGATCAAAGTCAGAATATCATTTCAGGACAAATGAATTATTCTACCTCAGACAATCTTTAATCTTATTCAAAATCATCATACCATATGGCTTACCTCTCTAGGAAAGCTTCAGTGACCCATCATCATTACTGCACTCTCGTCACAATCAAAAACGTGGAAATTGGCTCAGGAACCCAGAAAATGTAAAATTTTCCTGATAAATTTTGGTATATCAATGTACAGTGAGGAAAAGAAATATTTCTGCAAAATATCCTAGAACATCTCAAAGTGATCCCAAATCAAATATCAAAAGTAATGCTTCAATAATTTTAATTATAAAAATTGATAAAAGTAAATAAATAAATCCTTAAAATGTGTATAGGGGAGGAAGATACGGACTATATTTAGTAGTAATACTTTGAAGATGCTCTTTCATGAATTGTTAACAAATGTTTCACAACAATGCAAGGTTTTTGTGTGGGGGGTTGATGTGTGGGAGCCCTGTATGATGTTATACATGTTTGCTTTGTAAGATCACGATGTTTACTGAACACCTGGAATTTATGTATGTTCATGTATGAATTATATTCTTAAATAAATTGCATAAAAAAAGAACAGTAGGAAAAAAGAAAACTCCCTTAGGAGGAGATTAAAATGTAAGAACAGGATCAAAAATAAACAAGACTAGAAAACTTACTTTGGTTGTCACAATAGCTGAGGAGATGATCTTATATATTCAGAAAGAAGTAACTGTTATAGGTAGCTGTTCAAGCATAATGTCATATAATGTATATTTCTTGAGTCCACACTGAATAGACAAAACTACAAGCAGAGAGTGACAAGATGCCATGAAATCTTCAAATGGATTTAGCAAGCATTTCCAATGTCCCAGTGCCTCAGAAATTCAAGTCAAAAGAAAAAACATTGTCTTAAAT
Source organism: Cabassous unicinctus (assembly GCA_029593785.1). Taxonomy (NCBI): domain Eukaryota; kingdom Metazoa; phylum Chordata; class Mammalia; order Cingulata; family Chlamyphoridae; genus Cabassous; species Cabassous unicinctus. The sequence continues at coordinate 3,932 of JAQZBX010087577.1, read as the reverse complement.
TTGAAACCAAAAAACCTCAGCTACTAAGGAGAATCTTGTCATTTTCTCCAGTAGCTAAATCTGTGGTTACAAAACAAGAGAAAAATATTTCCATCTCACTTTATTGCTTAATATATTCTTCTTATTCTGCTCCAAAAATGAGGAAGGGCTTCATGAATCATAGTGTTTAGAGAAGATACTGAGAACATTAGAGGACCTATCAGGCTATCTTAGGCTTTGTCCTCCTCTAAGGAATTAATTTTCTCCTTTAAGAAAAAAACATATGATTTAGCCTTAGTAAAATGTATTTGGGAGAATTTGTCTATGGACAATACATATTTACCTGATTGGTTATTTTCCTTTCACTTTAAGCTAATGTATTAATAACTTTTTTCTATACTATATATGCTTGGTCTGGAAAATTAGGGAGTGAAGCACTTCTCCTATAAGCCCTTGAGTCTCATGAACTGGGATGTGAAGGACTCAAAATGCTGTGTGAATAACAACAAGGAGTTTCATTAAGGTTGAATATCCCAGAAGAAATTTTCCCATTTACTGAGGTCACCAGAGGAGTATGAAATAGCAAGTACATTTCTCAAATGCACTTTAAACAAATCTGGGCACACTCTTCATAGTAAACTTGGGATTTGATACATTTTTAGGTTAAGTGATAGCTACATTGGGTGTAAATAGTGGCTAAAATCCAAGATTAAACCTATCCAGCACTGAATTTTTATGCTTTCCTGTTGACATTGTTTAAAAGTCTAAGAATTCCTCTCGCTATTCATTGAAAGAAATCTGACTTAAGCAAAGGGATTTCTTCAAATCTTTTTCACACATAATATCCAAAGAATGACAGATATTGGTATAGCAAAATATGTACTGTCATCTTGCCAACACAAATTGTAGCAAGTATTCCACAGCCTGCAACAGAGTATTGTTTAAGTAACATCATATAAAAATAGAAGCAACTACTAAATTTATATTAACACTAATAAATAATCAGTGGATTAAAAAGTTAAAGAAATAATGATGATAGCAGCTATCATTACTGAACACTATGTCCTTTATTCTATTAATATGGATTATTACTGATTGATTTTCATGTTGAACAAACCTTACATTTTTGGAATGAATCCCAGTTGGTGATTGCATTAGTCAATTCTGTAGGGAAACAGAATCAACAAGAGATATCTGTCAATAATATGAGATTTTATAAGAGTCTCTCACATGACCATGAGGATACACAGGTCCAGGTTCCGCAGGCAGGCTGCTAACCAGGGGCTCCAGTGAAAGTTCATTGAACGTCCCTTTTGAGTTTCTGGGAGAAGTTGACTGTCCAAAGATGAGCTCGAAAATTCTCTCTGAATATTGAAATCACCTCCCCATTGAAGGCATTCAACTGATTGGGTAAAAGCATCACCCATTGATGACTGCAATCTCCCTGATTGATGCAGATGTAATCAGCCACACAGTAAACTCACTGGTGACCAAAGTCCATAAATGTTTTTGTATTACAATTAGCCCAGTGCTTGCTTGACCTGGACACAATTACCTGGTCAACTTGCACATTAGTCTAACCAACACAGTGATGGGGTTTGACTATTTTTTATATGCTACTGGATTAAGTTGGTTAGTATTTTTTTCTGTGGATTTTTGTGTTTATATTCATAAGGAATATTGATCTGCAGTTTTCTTTTTTGTGATGGCTTTATCTGATTTTGCTATCAGAGCAATATTGGCTTCATAGAATGAATTGTGTTAAAAGGGCAGAGTTTGTGAAGGATTTTGGTTTTGTTTATTTTCTGCATTATCTTTGTGTTTTCTAATTAATTTGTTTCTATGCTAATTTTATTCCTTCTGTTTACTTTGAGCTTAGCTTTCCCATTTTCTATTTCCTTAAGGGAAAGTTTTGGTTAATAATTTGAGATCTTTCTTCTTTTTTATATAGGGTTCAACAGCATAAATTTCCATATAACCACTGCTTTAGAAACATCACTTTAGTTTTGACCACTATGTTTTTATTTTTATTGATCTCAAGGGATTTTTCAGTTTTCCTTGTGATATTTTCTTTGTGCCATTTCTAATTTTGGAGTGTATTTCTTAATCTCCACATAATTTCACAAATTATTTCTGTTATGGCTTTTAAATTTTATTTTATTGTGTTCAGAAAACATATTTTGTTTGATTTCAATCCTTTTAAATTTATTATGTCTTGCTTTATGGCCTAATTTATTGTCTAATCTGGAGACTGCTCCATGTGCATTTGAGAAGAATGTTAGTAAGTGCTCCATAGATATCTGTTGTATTTAGTTGGCTTCTAATGTTCTTTGAGTTTTATTTCTTTGTTAATTTTATTTGTTTCCTAGGATGGTCATAATACATTACCACAAAATATTCTTAGAACAACAGAAATTAATGCTCTTACAGTTTGGTGGTTGTTTGTTTTATGACTTTTCTGAACTAATTCTGTGAAAATTGTATTCTTTTTCATGTACAGTCATAAAAGTCTCTTCTCATTGAGTTTACTGTTCTCCTAATATTTGAAAGAGATTTCCTATGATTCCTGTAACCAAGTCTTTCAGTCTTTGCCAAAGGGCTTTGCATGTGTATTGGGGTATACTTCAGCACTTAGGCAGGTAGCTTGTGAGCTCACTTTAGCTTTCACTTCCTGTTTGCACAGAGCTGCAACTTTAACCAGAGGTGATAATGTAGGGTTTTCTCAGGTCTTTCGTAAACATGTGCACAACCTTGGGCATGTAGACATCTCTATTCATGAACATTGCCTTCTAAATTCCAAGAAATGTGTCTTCATTTTAAATATCCAAATGCACATCTCATAAATGTTTTGATTAACAAACTATTATCTACCCTTTAAGGCAGCTGTGATTTTCAAAAATTGCCTCTGATTTTTTTCCTCTGATTATTTTTGACAAATGCCTCAAGGGAAAAGACTCTAAGTCATATCAAATAAAAACTTCCATCTGAATTCTCTCATCCAGGTAATCTCTAGGCAAACCAAATAATGACAATTTTCTGGGAAAATGACTTTGAAGAAGTCCCTTCTAGGGCCTGCCAGGTTTTGGATTTCACTATGACTGGAGGTTGTTGATTTTTAAGGTTACATCAGATCTGGGGAGGGGTTATGGAAATAGGGTAGGTTAAAATGCCACATACCATGTTTTGTTGTTTAATGTGTATTAACTTAAATTCCAAATGCAACCCTGACAGTGCATATCATTAGCCCCACTTTAGAGTTGAGGAAGCAGCCACCAAATGAGTAGCCAAACTAGAACAAGGATGCAAGTTCAGATTTCACTGATTTCAAATCTGTTCTTTTCTTCTAATATCTGCTGGCTCTGGGTCACAGATACAGCATCAATTGGAAGACTGTGCATTCAAATCTCAACTGTTGTGGGAAATAAAGAGGAATGAATCATTTGAGAAAACATCTTTGGCCAATTGAAAACATTCCCCCAACTTCCTTACATCTCTGGCATCCACAGCCTTCTTATGCTTGATTGTGGCAGAATGCACTTCCCTAAACTTTGGCTTTGGGTCTGGTCATGTGACTCACTTTGACCAATGGAATATGGGCAGAGGTGATAGCTGTCTAATTCTAAGCTTAAACTTCAAGGGCATCTCTTACTCCCATTTGTCCTCTTGGAATCTTCTTTGCCTTAAGAAGGGAGTTCCCTGACTCAACCACTGGTGTAATGATGTTTAAGTCATGTGAAGCAGAGTTACTCAATGTCTCACTCAGTAGTGAGAAGCAGGGCCTCCCAGTCAACTTAGCTAATAAAAGCCATCGAACCAAGTCTGCTTATGACAGCCAAACGACAAATGCATTTTGAGGTGGTTTATTTTGCAAAAATAAGTAACACAAACAAAACCCTAGACATATTATTCCATAGACAATTGACATGAAATTATACTGAGATCTCCATGATCTA
>JAQZBX010087576.1:0-12853 GCA_029593785.1 Cabassous unicinctus | reverse complement strand
CTGATAATGCATGTTTTTGAATTTCACGTTGTCATTCAATTCCCTAAGACTCTGTTCCATTTTTTCCATTCTCTTCTCTTTCTGTTCTCCTGTCCTTTCCAATTCAGAAGTTCTTTCTTCAAAAATCACTAATTCTGTCTTCAGGCATTTCAAATCTGCTCTTATGTGACTCTAATGTATTTTTAATCTCATCCATCGTGTCTTTCATTTCCATAAGGTCAGTTACTTTTCTTTGCAGGTTTTCAAATTGTTCTTTATGCTCACCCAGTATCTTCTTAATATCCTTTATCTCTTTAGTCATATTTTCTTTCAATTCTTTAAAATGATTTTTGAGAGTTGTGTTATTAAAATTGATTGTCTTAAATCGGGTGGGAGAGAGTGTAACCACAATTAAAACTTTAATCCATGATTACTGGCAATGTTCCAAAATGTGTTCATCAATTGCAATGAATGTACCACACTAAATGAAGGATGTTGTTAATGTGGGAATATGTAAGAGGTGTGGGGAGCAGGGCATATGGGAATCCCCTATATTTTTTATGTAACATATAGTAACCTAAGCATCTTTAAAATTTTTTTTTAAATAAAATAAAAGCAAGCACTCATTTACCCATCCACACACACACAAACTATGTAGTCTTTCATATAAAGGTATTCACTGACATATTGCCCAATATTTCACATAAGATACTTAATCCTCCAGAGAGTTGCTCCACTGTTGCTAAAGCTGTAGAGACTTCAAGCAACATTGAGTGGCATGCTCTCTCCCAGATTACTTTTTTACCATGGCTTGTTACCCTTCTAATAAAGGCTGTAATCTAACCTACTTTTTCACTTCTTAGAATGCTATAACAGTTACCTGTGATCATTGCTTGGATATGTGGTCAGCATACACATATCTGAGTAAATATGTTATCTGATTGTGTTTAAAGTCTGGTGCTGCCGTGTATGCCTGAGGGGTGAGGGAGGATTTAATACCATGTCATATTTTGTCCCATTTCCCTGATTCTGCCATTTTGTTTATTTCACCAGCTATTATGTTTGTATACAATGTGTCATAGGTACCACATATTTCAGAGAGAGAACATAAGTGAGTAAACTTTAGGAAAGTAAAGTCAAATGAAATTTGGGAAATGAATGAATACAAATCCTTTATAAAATTAGGTTATGCAGATAGAGCTGTCTGTTGATTAATCTATTATAAATAGTAAAATCAATTTTTCAGTCATAATAAACTGAAAGTCAGTCCCTCCCCACCCTCCATGTGTACAGCTTCTAATGAAATAAATGGGGATTCTGTAGAAATTTTAGGGTAACATTTCTAAGTATTTTTTTGAACACCCTGTTGGTGGTGCTTGAAATAATAGTCATTTTATCCATTTTGCAGTTGGCACATCACTTCATGTTTCACAGTGATTTTATTTCAAAACTCATTCAATCTAATAACAGAGTCTCTAGTGCTTTTTCCAGAGTGCACAAAAGCATGAGGCAAAGCAAATGAAACAGATACAAGCACTATTAGATAAACAGTAAGAGTACAATTATCATGGTAAAATTCTTTTAAAAATAGTTTTCAACAAAAAAGACTCTGCACTGTTCATATACCATTTTTGTAAAGAGATATATTTTCCAAAATAGTACATACAACTCCCTTAGAACTATATAATGAGCAATAAAATGGCAAAATACATTTTCTGATTTAACATATATTCAACATTATATCAAAGAGACATGTTTCACTCAAAACTGGACATTTCAGTCATCTTTTGGATATTCCATTAATGCTTCTGAACATTTTCATTTATAGAAACACAGCAAGTTCTTAAGAACAACTCAAAAATTTTCACTAAAACATTAAAATTGGTCATGTAACCTACAGGGCTAAAACGGCACCTAAAATCTTTGTAAAGCTGTATTTATATTCACTGTTTTCTAAAATGCTGAATTATTCTATGTTTAAATGTATGTCTGTCTTCTTGATGGAAGAAATCATGCCAGAAATTTTAGTGCATTCTGGGCAAATATGTTTTCATGTTTCTATTTCATTTCTCACTCAGTTACTATAATTCCTTTTTTTCTGATATTTTCTTTAATGCTAAATAATTGGATTTAAATTGAAACTTAAAACACATCTTTAAGATAAATGCTTCTGGATCCAATTTGTTTGCATAGCTTTCAAGTCAGCCCCTCTTCTAACTTAATTTATTCTTTAACAAATGATCTGTTTTACATCTAGTATAATGATATTATAGTACTTTTCTCATATCTAATAATTATATTTGGTCGGGTTTGTATGGGAAAATATAGTTAATATTCAATGATTTGGACCATAAATAATTTAGCATTTCCCCTTTCTTGCTCATTACTTAGTGACAGGTTTCTGGCCTGAATTGCTTGGAAAATTAGTTTGTTTTGCAGGTTGAGATCTTCCAGAAACACTTGGTATTGAAAGGAATCACTTTCTAGTACCTCATAATTTACAAAATAGTAGGAAAGTTACTAAGACGAATTTCACTCAACCTAAACAGGGACTATGTTAGACAAAACAATTAGCCACAAGCTCCCAAAGGGAACTTTTACTTTTCATTTAAATCTAGTAGTAGTGTATGAATATAAAAGAGATGTATTTTTCAGAGATACATGAGATTTGTTTTAAAAGAGTAGCAAGATGTCTGTAAACAGAAAGGCAGAGTTTGTCATGTCACTCGATGTTGTAGCATTCGTTATATGTAAGTGGGGAACTAAGCTGTGTTGAAAAAACTTAGAAAAATTTGAAAACATAGCCACAGGACAATATTACCCAATTTTAATGGGTTGAGATCTGGAAAATTCTGATAATCCAACACACTGTTTCCAATCCCCTGTTGGAAAACATTTAGGGTTTTTGAATAAAATACATGAAATGTACTAAATATTTTAATACCCCCAAAATATGATGCTTCATTTCAATTTGTGAAAGTGAATCACTTACAGTTTTATATTATAAAGCAATATTATTTTTGTAGGAATCTAGTTTTTTGTAGGTTTCTATGCTTTGACATAATTTTATGTATTAAACCTAAACTATGTGGCTTTAAAATATTAAAAATTTTTAAATGCTTTGACCTACAATTTTTATATATTAGAATCTGAGCTGAAATGCAGCTTGTCTAATTTTTAAACATTTCCCAAGAATTAAACTAGAATACCTAGCAACACTTAAAATTATATTGACTATTTCTTACTAAAAAAAGTTAGCTTGTAATTTACACCAGTCTGAACTCTGAATAATACAGTAAAACAATTAAGTGATTTAATCAGATTTAATTGCCTAGAATTCCAGGATTCTTCAAGAACTGAAAAGTGAATATTTAGATCTAGAATAATGGCCTCTGAATTAAAGTGTTGTCAGTGAATTCTAGTTAAGAGAAACTTTGAAAACACAAGAGATACCAAAATTGGATTCTCCAAAATGCATACATGGAAGCTCTATTTTCTAGAGTGAGAAAATGTATGATGACAATTCTACCTGACTCTAAATAATTCATTGCCAGACTGCCCCCCACTAGGAACTAAACATGGAATAGTGCCATTTTATATTTTGGTAATATAAACAGTAATAAATTGACCCAGACATCAGTTTGTTTTTTGCATTTTATCACTATGAGCACAGAAAGGTGTCATTTTAGTAAATGAGGAAACGGTGGAAGAAAAAAGGAATTAAAAATTTGCTCTTAAGGCAAATTGACTAGATATCCCCTTATTGGAAAGTGTCAGGATTACCCACAATTTGTAAATCCTTTCTGCACAGGCACTCTCCTTGACTCAGTAACAGGTACTGAATTTCTTATAAATCTCTATTTACAGAATATTATAGTCTTCAGTATTTCTATATCAGATAACCTCCCTAGCATGGTTTCTATTTTGTATCATATATTACCTACTTAAAAGATGTCTTTCACTTTAAAAATAGATTTAGGTGCTTTTAAAAGAACATTTTTCAACTTAAAAACTGTTATCATTTATATTTTTCACTTGTTTAAACTATCTGACAGCATTTCTCCTAATAAATCTGGGGGAGATGTAGCAAAATATTTGGAATTCAATGCCTAAGCAACCACTGCTTTTTGAAAGCATTTAGTCCTAAGTGTTCCAAAGCTACCCTTCAAAATTACAAAAAAAAAACATAATACTTTACGTAGAAATCCATTTGTTTAAGGAGGTAATGTGTGAGGCTTGAAGAAAATTCTTTTCAATCCTCTTTACTCTAATATTCCCTACTATATGCTTGGGTTGACTATTCTTTAATTTGATTGGGGAGGGGGTCATTTGTACAAACTTTTAAAGCAGAAATTTAAAATTCCAATTGCTACCTAATACCAGTTTTTATTTTAAAGAATAATTTTGGGAATGAATACTACAAATATACTGGAATTCCTTCTTTAACTCTGATTTTGCAAGTTAAGAATGTGATATCTTTTTATTATTCCTTTTAGGATTGCAGCTGCATTCTCTATACAAGTTTTGTTTATGTTGTCTCCTATAATTAAAATGAAATCATTGAACAACATAGTGCACACTAATGCCACTCTCCACAGTAATTTTCATGGAGTCCAGTCTACCCCACTGATATCTCCAGGGCTGTACCTATGCTAAAACAAGAATTCAGTCCTAGGTTTCTGGTTTCTCTAGTTGAGCCAAAAAAACAATTGTGACTGGACCATGTCTGTTTATAATATCAAGTGGACTACTTGTTAGCATTTTAGAGAATGGTTTAAACTCTTCCACCAGTTCAGAATGTATAAGTGAATTACCATAAATCACCAGGAAACTACTGGGATTGAATTTCACAGGACTATTCATTTAATCATTTAATTTATGGACCTAAGAGAAAATTTTGCACCTCTCTTTTACAAAGCCCATTGAATTAAATTCTTTCAGCAGTTCAGAATGTAAAACAAGTGAATCACCAGGAAACTAATGGGATTGAATTTCACAGGGCTATTCATTTAATCATTTAATTTATGGACCTAAGAGAAAATTTTGCACCTCCCTTTTAGAAAGGCCTTTTAGACAGACCATTTACAGAAGTTAATGTCTTGGTCCCTAGATACTGAAAGGTAATCTTTCTCTATGATAGGGAGGTTTGGATTCCTAAGGGGGACATAGAAAGCACATGCACAACATCTTATCTGTACATTATCTGGTTCTCTTTCAAGGGTTACATCTAAACAAAAATCCATGTAGCACTACATTAGATACAATTCTGTGATAAATAACCTCACATCCCCCATATTAAAGCAAAACAAAACAAAAGTGTAAGTATTAAACTTAAAACTCAGTAGTTACATTTAAACTTGGTTCCGAGGTAGCATACACTCTAAATGGGAGGTTTTCTTTCAAACTCAACAAAATCATTTCTTTAATAAAGTATTGAGAGCAATACACTGATGTCTCAACAAATTCACTACCTCAAGTTACAAATGCTGAAGAAACGTTTGTAAAATGGAGCAGTAAACCAGTTTTACAATTTCCAATACTCATTACATAAATTATAACATTATAACATATAGAATATAACTACACATAGAACTGAAAACAAAATATCTTTAAATATATTTTCTTCTACAATGGTAAAACAAATGAATCTCAAAGCTGGTTAAAATGTTGGGTTTTATGCCTTGCTAAAATGGTCTTCATAATAATGTTTTCCAAATCGTAGTCCCATATATTTCACAATCCTGTTTCAATGTTAATTTATAGAGTCAATTATTTTGTAAAATCCTCTATGAATGTAACTGCTGCATTCTTAGATCAATATTACTTTGGAAAATATTACAAACTTTAAGATGTCAACATTTTCTCAATTATATAGTTTAATGCCCCATATTTTAAAAGTTAAATGACTATCTCCATATAATAGATCCACTGAATAGTTTTAAATTTATCTGAGGCATTTTGCATATTTATATCTTTGTCAATGCCTAGAACTAAAATGTAACTTTAGAAACAAGTTTTTAAAATCATATTTAATATGGATGTATTTTAATAGGGCCTTGCTGATATAAGAAAATAGAATTTGGGCACAAGATGGTCTTCTAATTTTTTAAAGAAGTTCATAACTGTTCTAGTTCTGATATTTTGCCTTTAATTTGATTGGGCTACCTCCCAGTTAAAACCATTTACTCCTATTATTTCAATATGTATGAATTTAAAAGTTACAAATATCCTACTAGTGGAATTTTGCTATTAATGTGTGAATATTTGTGAAATGAAAGAATATTCTGGTTTTAAAAAATTATATGCCTGCAGCTGACACCAAGTTTCCCCCCATTGTTATGAGTGCTAGAACTGTATCAAAAGTTGTTTCCTTTTCTGGTTTTGATTAGGTGTCTGGAGGGGAAAAAAACATCTCAAACCAAGACACGGTCTTGGATTTGTATAAAATCAAATGGTCATAGATAAACATAGGCAAAGACAACACGATTTCTCTCTTGTAATGGAATGATATATACTCTAGCACCAGATTTTTTGAGAATCATTAACATGAGTCCTGAGAGAGAAAGCTATACTGTTCCCATTTAACAGGTCTGGTTTTCTCTCTTCAGAAAATTGAGCAAATTCTGAGCTGTTTAACTACAATAGACAATCATGCTTGAAAAGTTAGGAGAAGGCATGCAGCTTTCAAGCCATCCTCCCTGCAGGATTTTGCCTTGTAGTTAGGAAGGTGTTCAAATTCCCAAATAGGACCAAAGAAAGCTAAAGGGACATATAATAAGCGAAAAGAAGTTCCTCAACAGCTTCAGCATTCTGTTTTTCAGTGTCAAATGCTACTCTGGAAAATACTGAACCTTTACTATCATAGTTTTCCAATGTCCTTGTGAGGTTGCTTTTTGTTACTTATAATATAGCATATATCCCTTCAGTTCTATGTACAAGTACTCTCACTAATTGAAAACTAGAGTATACTTAGGGCAGAAAGATCAATCATCTTTAGTCAACACAATATGTAGATAGATTACGGCATTTTCTCTTTAATATAATATTTATAAATGCTTTATTTGTCCCAATGAAGGAGGTAGGTCCATATAATGTTTTACAGCCTCAGGGTTCTGTGATATATATAGTTCTTTTAAAATATATTGATGTTAAGTGGTACTGTGGTATAAAACATATAAGAAACATTGGTATTTGAAAATGCCATATCTGATGTACTTCTTGTATCCAAGATTGTAATACAGAGAAGACAAGTTAAACATAGTCTGTGTCAAATTCTCAGAATACGGCTGTCAGGTCATGCTGCGATGGAAAAATTTGTGATGTTCAGTGAAAATTGAGATGGAAAGTCATAAAAAATCAGAAGCAAGTTAAAGTACTGAAGTTTTCTGATGGTCTTATTTATATTCATTCAGGATAGCTCCCTTCTGTCACCCCAGATAATATTGGTCATGAATTATTTTCTTCATTTTAGGAGGAAAACTTTTAATACTACTGATAAATTTGCTAATAAATTTGATGTAGTGTGCAGATATTCAGATACCTGGTGAACAAATGTGATTGCTGAATAAATTATAATGTTATGCAAAACCTCACATGGCTGGCACTTGAGTGGCATTTCTTTGGTAAAGACAAATATTTCTTTTAAATGCTTAATTTAGTGATAATGAAAATATTTTCACTTATTAACACTGAATAGTTCCAGAAATATTAAGATGTTGGTCAAATGGATCATAAAAATGGTAAATGCCATGGCTAAAAACTCTTTGTTCTCTTTTTTGTCAATTAGAGTTTCTCTTTTTAAGAGATGATAATAGAAAGCTTTCATATTCAGAGTTGGTAATTTTCATTCTTTTGAACTTATTTAGGGGAAAAAAATGAAGAAACTTGTAAAACTGGTCAGAGTATTTGTTGTACAGCTGGATATTATTTTTCAGATCTACAAATTAAACTAAATGTCTTATTTGATAGTTGAGAAATTACTAATGCCCAGTGTTTTCCAGAACCATTTTTTTCAGTGTTCTTTCAAACTACAGTAGGATTTTGTACTCAATACATTTTAATGGGGATACAAAATAAATGCTTACAATGTCCAGGGTTTTAATATTTTCTGAATTTGTCATCTTTGAAATTTGGCATTTCTGTTAAGTAGTGAAAATTCATTGATGGTGATATTCACAAGAAAAACTGAAGTGAAGATAACAAAGGTATTGATTGACTATAAACATTTCTGGAACTTGTCTTCACTGTACCTCTGGATTTTAAAATATGAATCTGTTCTTTTATATTTTAATAAAAGGCACAGGCATCTTCAATGTATTTGTCACAGTAAATTTGAAAGTCATTATAAGTAGTCAACAAGATTTGAAAATCATTTTAAGTGGTCCATAACATTTGAAAGTCATTATAACTAATCAATAACATTTGAAAATCATTTGAAATAGTTCACAGATGATACTGTATTTACTATGACGATTTAAACTAATTGATGGAAAATAGTTGGCAACTTCACAAAAAATAAAAATAGATTGTGAATTTTATGAAATTTGAAACTTGCTTTAAGAGGTGTTTAATTAAAGCAAAGTTTCTGTTGCATGTGTGTGTGTGTGTTTTAAACCATACCATTTGGCACATGAAAGTGCAATGGGTGGTATGGCTGGAAGAAAATGGGTGGTGGTCCAGATGTTACATAAAAAGTAGGATAACTTCCTTCAGCAGCAAAGTATGGAGCAGGCTGATAAAAGCAAGTTACATTGTCTGTATTCGGGAGGATATTCTGTTCTCCAAGTACTTTTAAAGCCATTAGGGTGATCATATTGAGAGTCTGTCTTCTTTCATGACCCATGAGACAAACAGTGCTTTCATCCACAACTCCACGCAAGGTCATAAGATAGTCATACTTGCTCTTTTCTTCACCTATGAAATGGTTGCGGAGGTATGATTCAATCTTCTTTTGCTGTTCTGCTACATCAGGAAAATCAATGAAGAATCTGGAACACATATAACGTTCCAGAGTCTTGATTTCTTCTTCACAAGCTGGCTTGAAGTCACGAACCAGCAAATTGCTATACTTCAGAAGGCCACCACCTCTAATCTCTTCAGGTTTTCTGGTAGATATAAGCTTGTATTGCAAATGTGTCATTGCTTCTTGGAAGTCTCCATACATGCTTTCAGCTACAACAACAGGATATGATTCTTTGACAAGCTTAGCACTTTTATCACTGTAGAAGTCTAACATGGGATCCAAAATGATTTGAAAGGAATCAACACTAAATTCAAATTGTCGTCTGAGTGAATTCACAAATTTTAGTTCTACATTCTTTCCAGTGTTATTGGAAAGAGAGATGAGACTCCAGCGATCATGCTTATTGCAAACTTTGACCATCTTCTGCACATAAGCCTCTTTCATGGTCTTTAGGGTGATCTTTTCCTTTTTTACACCTTTTGGTAGAAAGTCGAGTAGACAACCTAGAACTGCATCCTTAACAACTTGAAATTCTTGATCACTTGGAAGTTCAACACCAAAAATAACATCCAGATCCTTATAGCTGATTCCATTATGGCTTGCAAGTATGTAACTTGCTGTGGAACCATTCAATCGGGTATCTTTAACAATAATTCCTTGCTTTATGAGTTGATATTTCACAATATGAATGATATCTTTTGGTTTTACCTCCAGTGTGGGGAAATTCCCCCTTCCATGAATTGGAATTATTTCATCTAACACTTTATCAAGTGTTATAACTTGATCCCAAGTGAGATTGCTGAATCTGATTTCAGACATTGTCAAGTCAGTAGATCAACTAGAAATCAAGCAAAATATTGAGAGGAAGTGTTAATACTTTAAAATCAGTATTACACCTAAAGCATATGAAAAAAGTTAACTAAAAATCGACTTACTCTCAACAAAAACCTAGCTAAAACTCAGAAGTAAATTACCAAATGTATCTAATCATGTTTAAGTTTAGAAGTTAAATAAAAGCCACAATGAATAAGTCAAAAGTATGCAAATATAGATATTCTCAAGGATTTGTTGGAATTTTCAGAAGTGTAATGTTTATAGATATAAAATGGTGGCCTTTCTCAATATTTATTCATTTACATACTGGAATGATAGTATATTTTTGGTGGTATTCATTTGGTTCATCAGTTAATCATAATATATTCACTGAGGTTAATGGTTATGAATTTAAATGATACCAGATAGAATGTCTGTATGTGTTCCTATAACCACATTCAGCTGCCTGGGTGCAGATTCCTTTACAAGTAGAAATTTGGATTTCTGGAACATGCAGAAATTGGATTTAACTGGAGTTGGATTTTGTCAGGCAAATATGGAGAAGGAAAAAAAGGGCAAAAGTATCGAGAGTGTATTCAAGTGAATGATTATAGAGTATGGAGTCTAAGCTAGGTAAGGAAGGAAATGAGGTCTCAGGGAATAAAGGGAAAGTGAAAAGGAGTTATAATCATTGGACTAAATGACATAATGTTTAAAAACAGTATAGCACATCATTAATACAAAAACATCAAAGCATTCCCACATATATTATTCAATTTCATATACATTACTGATGTCACTTTACAGAATATCACTGAAGCCCTCTATTAGACTATGAATTCTTTGAGTTATTGAGGATAGGATAGTGTCTAATTCATCACCTCTTCTATGTACCTGGTAGCCCTTTAAGAAATGTTGGTTGAATGAAATAATGAATGCCACTTTAAAATGAAGAATAAATGAAACTACTACATTTGTCCCCAAAATGAAAGCAAGAATATATACAATAGACTAAAATTTCTGACCTTTAAAAATGTTTTCTGCAGATGTGCATCATGATATGCTTAGAAATTTTTTTACAATTGGGAAGATGTTAGGAAACTGAAAATTTTAAATGTTTATAAACACTATAAATATAATTGTATATAATTATACTATTATGGAATTAGGTACAATTACAGAGATTACATGGGTCTTCAATTACTCTATTAAACTATCTAAGCAAATACATCTGGGAAAGTAATAAAAGTTTATCATAGATATAGCTTTAAGATTAGGCGTTATTTCCTGAATACCAGAAGTGCAAGCTATATGAAGCGTGAGGCAAATTTGTGTTGACAGCCTTAATATTTTGCCTATCCACGAGCTATCAGAACAGAATATGAATATTTAGAATTTAGTGTTGTACATTGCTATATTGGAACTAGAATAGAATAATCTTATTTGATATATATAGAACACAATTGATAGTACAAGCATTTTGCAAAAGGCAAATTAATCAGTGGCAGATCTGTTTCAGTGAGAAGATAAGCCAATCATATTCTGTTTATCTACATGTAATTCCTATAAATATGAATTAAAGTGTCAATAATTGATGTGGAAAAAATGGCCCACATAATGGGTTGCTTGTTTTGTTTTAAGTCACATCAAATATTAATGTTCATACAGTTTGATCAGCTATGTGAATATCCAAATCAGTCCTTAAATATGGAACAGGCTGAACTGCCTACACATTAGACTGTTGAAATTTTGTCATGCATCTATCAAGTTAAATAATTTGGATAGTCTCTTTAGGACATTGGAAAGAGCAAGTAGCTACATGAAGTAATACAATATGCAATAAGAACTGGCAAGTCTATTTTTTAGTTTATTTTTCTGGAATTATCACTAAACTGTTTGAAGCTAGTAAAGTTTTCTTTGCTCAAATTCTCCATCTTTAAAAGAGAGAATTCATAACACTGGCTGGTATAATGTAAAGGTTAGGAAGCTCAATAAATATACCTAAGAAATATTTTAGAAATAGCAAATATAAAAAATAAAATTTTAATTGATACTACAGCAAAAGCTCAAAATTCCTTCCTATTATGCAAATTTCCTTTGTCAATAATAGTAAATAGTTAAAAATTCAATGGCTTAATAACTATAGGTCTACAATCACCATGTAAATCTAGATCTCTAAGCATCTATGATCTGAAAATAAAGCAGATCATTTATGTTGTTATATTCAGATTCTTCAAATCACCAAGTTATTTTTCCATACAGAAGCTACCAGGACCTTCATTGTGCAAATAGTCATCCAAAGACATTATCAAATTAACTAATTGCCAAAATTCAGGAATCCTTGATCCAAAAGGTGTCTCTCAAATCAAGGGATAGGAAGTCCAACTTAATATCTTGGATCTGCTCAAATATATTAGAGAAGGAAGGGAAGGGAGGGGACAAAATTTTGTTTTCCAGGCAGAATCAGAAGGAATTCTTGCAAAGACAAGAACGAGGTCCAAAACTTAACTACTAATACCACATAATTAGTAGGAAAACTGGACATAAGCATGTGAAAAACCAGTTGCCATTTGATTAACTACATTAATGATTCCCAAACTTTTTAGTCTTCAGAATTATCTAGAGAGTTTTTAAAAAATATAAGTATAGAATAGTCTAGGTCTAGTATTTCTTGATTAAAAGGTAACAGTGGGGAAATGGATGTGGCTCAAGCAATTGGGCTCCCTCATCTACTATATAGGAGGTCCAGGGTTCGGTTCCTGGGGCCTCCAGGTGAAAGGCAAGCTGGCCCACGTGGTGAGCTGGTCCATGCAGGAGTGCTGGCCCGTGCAGAGAGCTGGTGCAGCAAGATGACGCAACAAAAAGAGACATAGAGGAGAGACAATAAGAGGTGCAGCAGACCAGGGAGCTGAGGTGGCGCAAGAGATTAAGCACATCTCTCCCACTCCAGAAGGTCCCAGGATCAGTTCCCGGTGCTGCCTAACGAGAAGACAAGCAGAAACAAGAAGAACACACAGAGAGCAGACAGTAAGTCCAAAAAACAACGGTGGGTGGAGGGAGAGAAATAAAGAAATAAAATTAATCTTAAAAAAAAAAAAA
>JAQZBX010087575.1:0-12853 GCA_029593785.1 Cabassous unicinctus | reverse complement strand
CTCCACCACTGCTGCCACTTTACAAAATATAACCGACACCACCGCTCGCGCCCTGGCCGCCCAACAACAGTTATCCCACCTTAATTTCCAGGCCATCTGGAACCTCCAACAACAAGTGGACCTATTGGCCCAAGAAGTTAACTTTCTCTTCGAGCTCGCAACCTCCACCTGTGATGGACGCTACTCTCTAACGGCCCTGGGCATCACTCCCATTCCCACTAACCTCACTTCTAATTTCACAGCCCGCCGCCTCCAACTGCACAACTGGATGTTCAGCGCATATAACCACTCCTTTCTCAATCACTCTCTTCAGCTGTCAGCCGAGATCGCCAACCTGGAAGATACCATTGTTCCTCAGCTGAATGCCGGTCTTCTCTCAGACCTTGTTAAAAAATTCACCTCCCTAGTCAGCCTCTCCAATCTATTGTTTTATGGCATAGTCCTTGCTATAGCTGTAGTTGGTTGCCTTTTACTAAAATTGCTCTTCCTAAAGATAAAGTGCACCCTTAATCAACAAAATGTTTTAGCAGCAGCTCTCATTAGCTCTCTTGAGACTCAATCAGCTAACAACGGCCACTCCACGTCAATTATGCTCAGCGAACTACGAAACATAACCACCTCATAAGCCTCTCTCCCCTTACCACCCACCCGCCGGCCACAACGCGGCGAGCCACATTTATAGGGGTGCTGAACTGGCTACTCAATGACGGGCAACGTAACCCACGTGGCAAAGTCTGGACAACCTAAGACAGGAGCCTAGCCAATTGCTCATAAGCAAGCCGGCCACTTGCCGTTGAACAAAGCAGCTACGGTCTCCAAAGACGGGTAAGATTCAGAAGTCACAAAGCAAGGGTCACGACCTAAGACAGACACAATTCCCCCCGGCCCATACCATCTCCTCATCAAAATAAAACAGAAGGGTGAGATGTGATGGTATGAGAGCCCTAGAATAAACAGCTGCTGCCAGCGGACATGGCCCCCCCACCCTGCCTGACAATGAGTGACGTAGATCGCTGTAGCCTATCGACCCGAGTGTGCTAATCACCCCATTATTCACACCACCTCCACGCCATAGTGCGTGTCACCACCACCTGAGCTCTGTTACCTAATTTCTGCCCCTCTGGCCAGCAACTGACTGCCTAGCCAATCATTAGCCCAGCCTCACCGCCAATAGCATAGCACCCCGTCACCCAACAACCCTATAAATCCTGCCCTCTTCCTCAATAAACGGCTTGTGCCATCAGTCTTGTCTCCGCAGCTTCTTCACTGCGCCGCCCCTCGCCCCGGATCCCCTCACACGCCAGCCGGGCCAACAGCACCGGGTCTCCTCTCCCACCCCCAGCGAGACATCAAGAAACAATGCTCTGTGGAATGCCATGGTGGTAGATAAGGCATTTGGTAAGTCCATGGATGGTAGTTTGGAAGATGCATGGCTTGCAGGAAATGCAAACCCATATATGGAGTATGTGTCTATTCCAGTTAAAACAAATTGCTGCCCCTTCCATGGTAGAAATGGTCCAATGTAATCAACCTGTCACCAGGTAACAGGCTGATCACATCAGGTGATGGTGCCATATTGGGGGATGAGTATGGGTCCTGCTGCTGGCAGATTGGGTACTCAAAAGTAGCTGTAACCAAGTCAGTCTTGATGAGGGGGAGTCCATTTTGGTGAACCCATGCATAACTTCAATCTCTACCTCCATATCCACATTATTCATGAGACCATTGAGCAATAGCAAGAGTGGCTGGGGAAAGAGGCTAAATATTAGCCACAGAGTGGGTCAACTTATCCACTTGATTATTAAAATTTTCCACTGCTGAAGTCACCCTCTGGTGAGCATTCAGGTGGGACACAAATATTCTCGTGTTTTTCTCACTCAGAAAGGTATATCCACATACCTCTTCCTCTGACCTCTTTCTCACCAATTTTCCAATCATATTCCTTCTATGTCATTGACCATCCAGCTAAACCATTGGAAAGAGCCCATGAACCACTGTACAAATGCACGTTTGGCCATTTCTTCTTCCAGGCAAAATTAGCAACCAGGTACACCGCTCAAATCATAGGATTTGACCTCACCACTGTCCTTCAGGGATGTCCCAGAAAAGGGCTGCAGTGCTGCAGCAGTCCACTTTCAGGTATTACCTGCATATTGTACAGAACCATCTGCAAACCAGGCCTAAGATTTCTCTTTCTCAGTCAACAGACTGTAAGGGACTCCTCAAAAAGCCAAAGCTGTGGGCTGGGAAAGAGAAGGTAACATGGCAGGGGTGGTGACCATGGGCTTTTGGGCTACTTCTTCATGTAACTTACTTGTACCTTCAAGACACACTGAAGCCTTATCTCATATATACCACTTCCACTTTATTATGGAGTGCTGCTGTGCACCCGCAAATTTATGGTTTGATGGGTCAGACAATACCTTAGCTCATGATAGGCAACTCAGGTTTCATGGTAACTTGATGGCCCATGGTTAAGCATTCAGTCTCTATTAAGGTCCAGTAGCAGGCCAATAGCTGTTTCTCAAAAGGAGAGTAGTTATCTGCAGAGGATGGCAGGGCTTTCCTCAAAAATCCTAAGGGTCAGTAATGTGACTTTCCCATAGGGGCCTACCAAAGGCTCCATATGGCATCCCTGTTTACCACTGAAACTTCCAGCACCACTGGATCTGCTGGATCATATGGCCTAAGTGGTAGCGAAGCTTGTACCGCAGCCTAGTCCTGTTATAAAGTCTCCTCTTGTTCTGGTCCCCAGTCAATACTAACAGCTTTTCTGGTCACTCAGTAAATGGCAAGAATAGCACACCTAAATGAGGAATGTGTTGTCTCCAAAATCCAAAGAGGCCAACTAAGCATTGTGCCACTTTTTTGGTTGTAGGAGGGGCCAGAGGCAACGGCTTCTGCTTCACTTTAAAAGAAATATCTCAACATAACCCACACTGCAGGACACCTAGAAATTACACTGGGGTGGAAGACCACTTTATTTTTGTTGGATTTATCTCTCATCTTCTCTCATGCAAATGCCTTGCCAATAAGTCTAGAGTCTTTGCCTCTTTTTCCTCACTAGGTCTTATCATCATGATAATATCAATATAATGGACTAGTGTGGTGTCTTGTGGGAGGGAGTGATGATCAAGGCCCCTGCAGACAATATTATGATGGAACTGGAGAGTTCATATACCCCTGAGGCAGGACAGTGAAGGTACACTACTGGCCTTGCCAACTGAAAGCAAGTTATATCTGGTTGTCATTACTAATGGCATTTGAGAAAAACACATTTGCCAGATCAACAGCTGCATACCAGGTACCAGGAGATGTGTTGATTTGCTCAAACAATTATACCACATTTGGGACAGCAACTGCAATTGGAATCCCCATTTGGTTAAGTTTACAAAAATCTCCTGCCATCCTACAAGATCCATCTGTATTCTTCACAGGTCAAATAGGAGGGTTGAATGGGGATGTGGTGGGAACCACCCCTGCATCCTTCAGATCATTGACGGTGGCACTAATCTCTGCAATCCCCCCCAGGAATTTGTTATTGCTTTTATTTACAATTTTGCTAGGTAGGGGCAGTTCTAGTGGCTTCCACTTGGCCTTTCCTACCATAATAGAACTCACTCCATAAGTCACAGATCCATTGTGGGGATTATTTCAGTTATTGAGTATTTTTATTCGAATTATGCATTCTGGAACTGGGGAAATAAACAGTATGGGGACAGGGACACACTGGACCCATTGTGAGATGGAGCTGAACTAAAACTCCATCAATCATCTGACCTCCATAAGCCGCTACTCTGACTGGTGGACCACAGTGACACTTTGTGTCTCCTGGAATTAATGTCACTTCTTAGCCAGTGTCTAATAATCCCCAAAATATCTTATCAATTGCTTTTCCCCAATGCACAGTTACTCTAATAAAAAGCTTTAGGTCTCCTTGGGGAAAGTTGGGAGCAAGAATAACAGTATAAAATTTTGCCAGTTTAACAGGCTCCCTCCCGAAGGAGACCTGGCCTTTTCCTCACTCAAGGGGCTCTGGGTCTGTAAACTGTCTCAAGTCTGGGAATTCATTAAGACGCTGTGAATCTCTGCATTTGAAATTTGATTTAGGGTTTTGTTCACTCAACCTAGAACTCTTCTGCTTATAGAAATCCAGAAGAAATTTAGTAGACTGCCAATCTATTTCACTTCTGTGTACCAATGGTCTTTTAGACAATGTCATAACTCTATGTGACTCAGGCTATTTTGAGGGCTGGTTTGAATCTACCTTTCATAGCAGTAGCCATTTCAACCTTGCCTTTGGTGATTAACTGCTGATATTTGACTTTTACTGGACAGAAAGTCCATCATCCCCATAATGTTTAAGGATTTTAACTCCGTTACAGCCCTCCCTACAGTAATAACTGGGCCACAGAGAAGAGCAACCACAGAGCTCTTTCTGGGGTGGGTGAGCAGTTCTTAAATGGTAAATTCATTCTAGCATTTCAATCTCTCTAAGCTTTTGAATTCTCTCTACTCTATATACCATGGCAAATCAGGCATCTTAAGATCAGACATGCTAGGTCATCGTTTTAGTCAGCCACAAAAACAAACTGTTAGAATCATTTCTAACTCCTCGAGCTACAATGTTCAATCCAGAATTTCTTCTTAGTGGGTCCATATCAATAAATTCAGTGTGATCCAACTTTATATTCCTTCCATCATTATCTCATACCCTTAGTATTCATTCCAATACACATTCCCTTTATTTATGTCTACAAAAGTTGGGAAACTCATGCATTCTTTTCAGAGTATAGTATACTTCTTAATGGGTTACACTTTGTATTTCACTGTTGGGGGCTTGTTGTAATTTTAGTGTGGTAGTAGGTCTTGAAGATAAGAGGGGTGTGGTTGTGGGCAAGAAGAATGATTAGAAATGTCTTGCAAGCTATTGACCTCAGTACATTCATTGGCATTTTCTTCTGATGAGTCAAATTTAATCTCTTCAGGCAGGAGCTGGAAGGCATATTCCTCAGGGCAGGGTCAGTTTGGGCAGTGTATGCTGGAGTTGGGCTGGTTCCAACCTCAGAGCTGGGAGGACGACCAGACTCCCTGAGGCAGGCCAGAGTCTGGGCAGTGCAGGCTTAATTTTGCTGGTACCCACTTCAAGGCTGGAAGGAGGTTCAATCTCCCTGGGACAGGCTGAGCCTGAGGGATTCAAGGTTGACAAAGTGTGATCTTCACAGGGCAGGCCCTCACTGGCTTATCTAGTAAAGTCTCAGCAGAATTTAGGGTTCCAGTGTCCCCACAAGTATTATCATCATCCCATATGCCTCCATCCCAATCCTCTGGGTTCCACCCCTTTCCAATCAATGCCTTCACTTTAGCAATATATACTCTGTGG
This sequence comes from Cabassous unicinctus, assembly GCA_029593785.1. Classification (NCBI taxonomy): domain Eukaryota; kingdom Metazoa; phylum Chordata; class Mammalia; order Cingulata; family Chlamyphoridae; genus Cabassous; species Cabassous unicinctus. The sequence goes on along the minus strand of JAQZBX010087575.1, from coordinate 7,470 downwards.
GATTGAGATTTTAGTTTCCTTTGTAACTCTGCAACTTGTACAATGAAAGTCTGAGTCTGCTTCTCATATATCTCAAACCTGTGGCTGCAGGAAACAAGAGTTTCTTTCAGAGCACACATAGAAACTTTTATATCATTCGTGCAGTCTTTAAATTGCAAATTTGAAGCCTTTAATTCATCTCTTTCTTTTGTAACTGTATCCAGAATATCTAGGAGGAGCCAGCCAAAATCATTATAATTTTGGACTCCACAAAACTCTGTTAAGGAGTTTAAAATACTCTCACCCAGATCCTTACCTCTTATAAGGTTGGAAGTAAGGAAATCCATTGAAAATATTTTGTGTTATCTCCAATGCCAACTAATGCCATCAGCTGTTAATGGCCTCTAATGAAAGGGAGTCATTTGTACCCTTGGGTCAAATTAGAGTGGAGAGCCAATTGCAAAACTCCCAGAAACACCTCAGTCATCCCGGGTTTAAGATTCTGGTCCTCAAGACCACTCCTGGTACTGAGCTGTATTCTCTTGATACCAAGATTCTCTAGGGAACAGAATCAATAGGAGATATCTGTAAATAGTTTGAGATTTTATAGGATTCTTTCATGTTACCATGGGGATAAACAATTCCAGGTTCTGCAGGGAGTCTGCAAACCAGGGGCTCAAATATAAGTCCAATGAAGATCCTTGATGAGTTTCCAGGAGATGTTGGCTGTCCAAAGATGAGCTGGGAAATTCTCTCTGAATGCTGAAGTCACTTCCCTTTTAAGGCATTCAACTGATTGGGTAAAACATCACTCAATGCTGAGGGCAATCTCCCTGGTTGATCATAGATGTAATTAGCCATCTATGCAGTAAACTCACTGATCATTGAAACCCATAAATATCCTTGTATTACAATTAGCCCAGTGCTTGCTTGACCAAACAACTGGGTACAATACCTGGCTTAGTTGATGCATTAGCCTAGCCATCACCATATTAAACTCCCAACATGGGGAGTTGTGCTACATTCTCAAATGGAATGGCAAGATTCTTTGAGATCTTAGACGGTGCCTAATAAAAGAAAACAGACCAATATGCCAAGCCCTCAATATTATTGTAACTATGAATCTTATTTTTTAAAAAGTGAAATGCCCAACAATATAGTATCATCAAATGGAAGTGATGCATTTCAGGATTGCTCTTTCTCAGATTTCCAAGGAGTGACACACTTGAATGAGCGAATGGTTGAAAAAAAAAACCCATAATGATCCTGTTTCAATGCAACACCAGATGATGGCCCTTCCCTCTTTGCAGTGACATCCTGGAGAGCCTGGCTTAAGAAAGCCCCACCAGATGCTCAATGATGGCTCAATTATGAATCACCCCATAAGCAGTCTCTTTTACCTTGCCTTTGCAGCTGTTCTTTTAACCCTGGAACACTCAGACCCAAGCTTTGTTTACAGAATCATGGGCCATGACAGTCTGATCAGGTTTATGGAAGTAATGCAATTTGAGAATCAAGAGATCCCTGCTTTGGGATAAGGACCTTTGGAAACAAATGGTGGAATGGAAAAGCACCATCTATTTTTCTCATGTTAATGTGCATGGGAAGGACCCACATCACAATGAACGTCATTGGAATGACCTAGCTGAAAAAGGATGAAGTGAGATGCTTTTCTAATCTGACAAGGCTGGAGTTCCTACTGGGAGAGAGATAGAGCATGACTCGTGTCTGAAGGATTAAAACTATGAATGCACCCTCCATGACATCTTTGAAATAACTGAATTTGCATGGCTGCTTCTACTACTTAATGAATCCACCACCAAATTGAACATGGAAATTCTGAAACCATGAAATTATAGGCCCAAGAAAATGGGCTACCTCTCTCATTAAAGAGGTTCAATCTCCCATTTTCCAAGAGAGATGTCACCTACAAGCCAGAGCCAAAAAAGGGCATTTGGGGGCTATTCCCAAAGGGACCAAACCAGGACACTCATAGCAAACGGACTATAATGACCCTCTCCCACCATCACAAGGTATGACCCCCAACTGAAGGAACAGCTTGACCACATCTTAAACCACAAACCAAGAACAAGCAATTCCAGTTGCTAATCAGGACAGGGACTTTCAGTGTAACATCCCTTTCCCTTGAGTTGTATAAATACACACTCTTGGAGATTACAGGCATCTCTTCTTTCTGTAGTGAGTATGTGGAACTGCCATCCAATAACATTAATATACGCAGTTGTCCTCCCTATGGGATGTGCCATGATGAGATCTCTTGCTCTGCTCTTTTGGACCTTTTGTGCTATGTAAGTAATAAAGCAGTCATCTGCTGAAATTTTTTGTTGTGCCTGGGCCTTTGTTTACACAATGCATCTTATAGCATTAACTTCACACTCACTGCACCTGGGATTTTCCCTTTAGAAGGTTTTTGGTTGCTTAGTCAATCTCTTTAGTTCTTATTTGTCTGTTGAGATCCTCTATTTCTTCCTGAGTCAGAGTAGATGTTTGAATGTTTCTAGAGATTTGTCTATTTCATTTGGTTCTCTAATTTTGTCATTCAGTTGTTATAGTGTTCTCTTATAATCCCTTTAATTCTATGCCATTGGTACTAATATTTCTCCTTTAATTTCTGATTTAATTATTTGCATCATTTCTCTTTTATTCTTTGTGTAGCTTTTTAAAGAACAACTTTTGATTCATAGATTCCATTGTTTTTCTTTTACTCCCTATTTATCACTACTCTAATCTTTGGTATTTTTTTCTGTTTACTCACTTGGGTTTAGTTTGCTCTCCATTTTCTAGACCATCTTTTGGTTACATAAGGTCTCTTGTTTGAGATCTCCATTCTTTTTAAATGAAACACTTAGAGTTATAAATTCCCCATATAGTAAATTTGGGTATGTAGTGTTTTCTATTTCATTCACCTGAAGATTTTCTTTACTTCTCTTGTGATTTCTTGTTGTTTCCATTTTTGTTTATTTGTTTGAGCATTGTGTTTAATTCCCAAATATTTTTAAAATTTTCCATTTGTTTAAACTTTGGGAATTTCTCCAACTCTGTCATGTGGAAATGAACATAGAAGACTCTCCTGATCTCTCCTTTCTCTTCAGGCTTCTTTCTTTCTTTTTTTTTTTTTACCTTCAGCTTTTCCTTACCATGGCTTTCTCTCTATTTCAATTACATTCCTATTTTAAAGACTCCAGCAATAGGATTAAGACCCATCATGACTGAGTGGGTCACACCTTAACTGAAGTAACCTCACCAATAGGTCCTATTTTACAGTAAATTCACACCCACAGGAGTGGATTAAGTTTAAGAATATGCTTTTTCTGGCACACATAGCTCCAAACCACCACAATGTAAAATTGTTTTCTTTCAGCACCATATACATTTGTCTCACACTTCCTCTTGCCCCCATGTTTTCTTGTTGTTTGTTTGCTTGTTTTTTTAGGAGATATTGGGGATCAAACCTGGGATTTCATACATGGGAAGTAGGTGTGCAACCATTTGAGCTACATCTGCATCTCCTCCATGATTTCTAATGAGAAATCAGCACATAAACTTATTGGGACTCCTTAGTGCATAAGGTTAGGCTTTTCTCTTCACATTCACACTTTGACTGCTGTGTATCTGGGTATGTTTCTCTCTGATTTTCTCCTGTTTAGTGTTCATTTGGCTTTGTTTTAATTTCTTAGCTGTTAAAATACACACCATACAATATTTTGGCTTAAAAAATAGGAATTTATTGGATCATGATTTGGGACCAGGAAACATCCAAATTTAAGGTATCAGCAAGGTAATGATTTCTTCCAGGAGACTGTGGCATTCTGATGCTGGCTGCTAGCCATCATTCATCCTTGTCTTTTTCTGTCACAAAAAATTGCACAATTAGACATCATTTTTCTTTTCTCTGTTCCATTGACTTCCAGCCTTTGACTGCTCTCATGACTTCTCTCTGCCTGACTTTCACACTGCTTATTATGACTCCAGTAATCTGGATTAAAAAAGCAACTCTCTGATTATACTGAATGTTGTTGATTATATATTTTGTATGGATTGTATGGTATGTAAGTATATCTCAATAAAACTGCTTTAAAAAAATAAACCTGATTAAGTTGGACGACACCTTACCTGAAGTCACCTCATCAACTGTTCCTGTTTGCAATTAGTTCATTTCCATGGGAACTGATTAAGTTTAAGTACATATTTTTCCCTGGTATATATTTCAAGGCACTAAAGCCTTCTTTTTAAAATTTATTTTTAGGAAGTTTTAGATTACAGAAAAGTTACATAAAAAATATTACTATATATGCCAACCACCCTGTCTCTGTCCCATACTTTTCCCAATTAACAACATCTCTCATTAGTGTGGTGCATTAGTTACAATTGATGAACAAATATTAAATCATTGCCACAAACCATGGTCTACAGTTTACATTATGTTTTACACTTTGCACTGCAAAAACTTTTTTATAGGTTTTAACAAAATGTATAGTGGCCTGTATCTGTCATTGCATTATCAAGCAGAGCATTCCAATTTCCCCTGAATGACCAATGTTACACCTATTCTTCCTATTCTTCCCCTGCCATATTTAAAAATGTGTTTTCTTTATTCAGCCTTCTTCCAGTTTCTGCAACCCTTTAACTATTTTTTGGAGTTTTGGGGAAAATGGCTCTGCCAATTTTTAATAGTTGTTCAAAGATTCTGTGAAGGAATAACACCCTGGAATGTCTTACCTGGCCATCTTGGTTGTCCCCACCTAATGAATAATATTTTTTAAGCCACTCCAGGAAAAGAAAGATCAAGAAAGTTTCCTTTATAATCCATTAGATTTAGAATCTGCTTCTTAGAAATCAAGGCACATAGGTAATTTGTGAGTTGGTAAAATTCCAATTTAGCTAAGTGCATTGAGCAAAGTGCTCTCAGAAACAACATGCCTAAGGTGGCACTGAAAAACTAGAAACATCTCTCATTGTAAGAATTATTCAGAAAAAAACAAGAAATATTCCATAAATTTAATGAGTACGCTGATGGAAAGTACTTGGGGCCCTGGGGCTGATTCTTATTATACTCAGTGTCGAGATGCAAAAAAAACAACAACAACAACAGATGGTCATCTATCAATGAAAGAGATACTTTTTGATAGTGACTGCAGTAGGTAATCAAATAAATGTAGGTTTCCACTTTCTCACTCACTCTACAGTGGCTGTAAAAGCAACTCTACCCTTCCTGTCTCTCATTACTGAATAAATCATTCATCAAATTTTTATTGAAATTTTACTGAAGTAATCATTCATATATTATATTATCATACAAGGTTCTCATACATCTCTCCACCACCAACACCTTGCATTTATGTGAAAGACTTGTTACAAAGTATGAAAGAGTGTCATAAAGATATATATTTAGTAATATTTAGCCCATATCTTATATTTGGTGTATTTTCCCCCCAACTCACACAGTAATTTAAAAATACCGAAGACAACTAACAAGGAGGTGAGGATGGACAACCACCATACCAAGGAACTGAGAGAGTCTACAACTGGAAGGAAGAGAATCCCATCCATTAGACATATGGGATTAAACCCACCACCCTCAATCAGAGATGGAGTGGTCATCACCATCCCAGAATCCTCAGGATTGCAGAATTAAATAAGGACTAGAGTGGACTTACTGGTATTCTACTAGACTTGTGATTCTAGCAATGGAAAAAATTATATCATTGATGTGGAGACAGTGGCCACTGGAGGTGCTGAGGGCAGGGAGAGGGAAAGGTGTAATTTGAGGAAACTTTTAGGACTTGGAGTTGTCCTGAATGACATTACAATGACAGATACAGGCCATTGTATATATCCTGCCATTACCTATGGAATTGATTGGGTGAGAGAGTTGACTATAATGTAAATTGTAATCCATGCTTAGCAGCAATGCTCCAAAATGTGTTAATCAATTGCAATGAATGCAAAACCTTAATGAAAGAAGTTGTTAATGTGGGTGAAAGGGGGAAGATATGGGGAGTTGGGCATATTTTTAATATTATATTAAAAAATACTCCATATTAGTAATACATATTTGTTATCATTCAAGACAAAACATTCTCCTATTTGTCCTGTTAACCACATTGCATCATCCACCACTGGATTCCTTATGTTATACAGTCCCATGCTCTGTACAGTCTATTGAAATTGCATACTCAGTGACTTTCATTTTTATCACAAACTTGTGCTGTCATCACCTCACTCAATTTTATAACATTTTCATTACTTCAAAAAGAAACATCCTATACCTCCTTAGACACCATATTTTTCTCCCTTAGTATTGAGAAAATGTCTTATTTTCATTGCTGCAAAATATTACAATATTAATGGTAGCAATTATCCATAAGTTAAATTAGTTGTAAATTTTCCTATCTATCACCATATTCTTTTTTCATGTGCTTTTGGCCATTTCTATTTCCTCTTTGGAGAAATGTCTATTGAAGTATTTTGCCCATTTTTTTAAACTGGGTTGCTTGCCATTTTTATCATTGAATTGTGTGACCTCTATATACAACATGGATATCAAACCCTAATGGGATATGTGGTTTTCCAACTATTTTCTCCAATTGAGTAGGCTGCCTTTCTTGGCAAAGTCTTTGGAAGAAAAAATAGTTTGCTTTTTTCTTTTGTTGCTCCTGCTTTCGGTGTAAAGTTTAAGAAAATAATGCCTACCACAAAGTCTTTTTTTTCCTATCTCAATAATTATTTTGTTTTCTTTTGAGAGAAGTGCCGCGGTCCAGCCGAGGCATGAGGGAGCAGGCTGAAGGTGGTTTAAGGGAGTCGGCAAAAGTGATGAGTCGCATACCAGATTGAGAATTGATGACTGACGACTGGCGACTGGCGACTCACGACTGACTTTATTGTAAGATAAGCACAGTTTTTATATTTTATTTTTTGGCAAGCGTAAGCATTCTCTTTGAAGTTATGCAAGGTTGTAGACGTCATATAGACTTGAGATAAGTGCTTTCAGTTCCATGGTGACAGGATGTTAACATTTTAGGAACAGTAACTTACGGCATAGTAGTTCTTGCTCTGATGTTTAAAATTAGATATGCTAGACTTGTGTTTAAACTTTATGTTTTTAGCTAAAGAGTCATTAAGATCCTGAACTATCTACTAGGCAGTAGTTTCCTGCTTGTAGTTTACTTTTTAAAACTCTTACAAAGATCTAAAGAAATTCATTTTCTATATAGGCTTAAATTAACCAGGGTTATTTGTAAGATATGGCATCACACCGAAATCATATGTATAGTTAAATTTGTAAGACTATTGTTTTTCTTAACTGTGTAGCAATAATTCTAAACTAGTTAGGTTAGTAGTTAAATCATAATTTACAATAAACAGGCCATTGTTTTTATATGCAGGTAGACAATTAAAAAGGAAAAGCATCATTGTAAAACATTATGATTAAGCTGCTGGGAGAAATAGAGGCCTCGATGATATTTGGGG
>JAQZBX010087574.1:0-12847 GCA_029593785.1 Cabassous unicinctus | reverse complement strand
CATGATTCATCCAAGTTCTTGTGTGGATTAATAGTTTATTCCTTTTTTATTGCTGAGTAGTATTCCATGGCATGATGTCCCACAGCTTGTTTAACCTGTTGAAACACATCCTGGTTGGTTCCAGCTTTTAACTATTATAAATAAGGATACAATGAACATTTGTGTACAGATTTTTGTGAACATAAGTTTTTGTTTGTTTTTCTTTCTTTTTTTCCCCATTTATTGACATATATCACCCATACATAAACATACATAAACAATAAGTGTATAGTAATAGTTGTGAACTTACAAAATAAACATACATAACATTACAGGGCTCTCATACCTCACCCTACCACCAATACCTTGCATTGTTGTGAAACATTAACTAATGATTAAAGAGCATCTTCAAAATATTACTTGTAACCAAAGTACCTTAAATTTGGTGTATTTTTCCCCCAACCCGCCCTATTATTATTATTATTTTTATATCATTTATATGTGAACATACATAAACAATAAGTGTATCATAAAAGTTATGGACTTACAAAGCAAACACGCATAACATCATACAGGGGTCCCAAAAATAAACCCACCACCAACACCTTGCATTGTGGTAAGAAATTTGTTACAAATTATGAAAGAAAAACATCAAAATCTTACTACTAACTATAGTCCTTATCTTATATTTGGTGTATTTTTCACTCAACCGACCCTATTATTTTTAAAATATATTTTTATGACAGAAGTTGTAAACTTACAAAGCAATCACACACATGTGCAGAATTCTCATACAACACCCTTCCATCAACAAACCACACTGTGGTGGAACATTTGTTACAGATTATGAGATAATGTCATCAGACTATTATCAGGTCCATAGCGTACATTTGGTACACTTTTTTCATACTCCCCCATTATCAACACAATACATTTTTGGCATAGATGCATGAATATTACATTATTACTGTTAATCACAGTCCATAGGTCACTTAGGTTGTATTTTTCCCATTCTTCTCTACATTCCCACCACCCTTCAATGGTGACATACATCTTCTCTAGCTCACAAAGGACACTCTTGCATCTGTACCATCAACCACAATTCTCAGCCACCTCTGGGTTTACTGTGTTATTCAGTTCCCAGATTATTTTCTAGCTTTCTGTGAGTTGGTATTTACATCCATAGACTACCCTTTTCAGCCACATTCCTATTTATAAACCAGCTGTTACTCACTGTAATGTGTTACCATCAACTCTACACATTTCCACACTTTTACAGTAAAGTTAATTAAAACTTGTACATACATTAAACATCAGTAGTCCACCTCAGTCCTCCTCTTATCGCCTTTAAGACCACCAGGTCTTGAAGATATTTTCCTACATTTTCTTCTAGAAGCTTTATGGTTCTAGCTTTTATATTTAGGTTTTTGTTCCATTTTGAGTTAATTTTTTGTACAAGGTATGAGATAAGGGTCCTCTTTCCTTCCTTTTGCTATGGATATCCAGTTCTTCCAGGACCATTTGTTGAATGGACTGTTCTGTTGCCTGAGCTGGGTGGGTTTGACAGGCTTGTCAAAAATCACTTGACCCCAGATGTGAAGGGTTTGTTTCTAAACCATCAGTTTAGTTCCATTGGTCTATGTGTCTATCTTTATGCAAGTACCATGCTGGTTTTTTTTTTTTTTTTTTTTTTTTTTTACCAGTGTAGCTAGGTAATATAGTTTAAAGTCCAGAAGTGAGAGCCCTCCAACTTCGTTTTTCCTTTATAATTTGTTTCTGGCTATTCAGGACCCCTTACCCTTCCAAATAAATTTTATAATCATGCTTTCCATTTATTAAAAATAAAATGCTCGTGAAATTTTTATCAGGATTGCATTGAATCTGTATATCAATTTGAGTAGAATTGACATCTTAATGATATTTAATCTTCCAATCTGTGAGCATGGAATGTTCTTCCAATTATTTAGGTCTTTGTTGATTTCTTTTAACAATGAGTTGTAGTTTTCTGAATACAAGTGCTTTATATCATTGGTAAAGTTTATTCCTAAATATTTGTGTTTTATCTGTAATATTTTATTTTCACCACTCTTTTGACACTTTTAGTTACTTTTACTGATATATTCTTTATTTCTAGACTCTCTCCCAAGCCTCTTTCTCCTTTCTTTTCAGGCTGAGCACACTCTTTAGTATTTCCTGCAAAGCTGATCTCTTGGTTACAAACTCTCTCAGTTTCTGTTTATCTGTGAATATTCTAAACTCCCCCTCATTTTTGAAAGAAAATCTTGCTGGACATAAGATTCTTGGCTGGAAGTTTTTCTCTTGCAGTATCTTAAATATATCATACCACTATCTTCTTGACTCCATGGTTTCTGATGAGAAATCAGCACTTAATCTTATTGGGTATCCCTTATGTGTTACGCGTTGTTTTTCTGTTCCTGCTCTCAGAATTCTCTCTTTTTCTTTGGCATTTGACATTCTGATTAGTATGTGTCTCAGAGTTGGTCTATTCAGATTTATGCAGTTGAGAGTACATTTTGCTTCTTAGATATGGATAGCCATGTCCTTCAATAGGGTTAGGAAATTTTCTACCATTATTTCTTCAAATATTACTTCTGCCCCTTTCCGCTTCTCTTCTCCTTCTGGGACACCCATGAACACATACATTTGCACATCTCTTGCTGTCATTTAGTTCCCTGAGACCCTGTTCAATTTTTCCATTCTTTCTTCATCTGTTCTTTTGTATGTTTGCTTTTGGAGGCCATGTCTTCAATCTCACTGATCCTTTCTTCTGCCTCCTCAAATCTGCTTTAATATATTTCCAGTGTTTTTTAATTTCATTTATTGGACCTTTCATTCCCATAAGATCTGCTATTTTTCTGTGTATGCTTTCAAATTCTTCTTTGTGCCCACCCAGTGTCTTCTTAATATCCTTAATCTCTTTAGCCATCCCATTGAATTTATTAAGATTTGTTTGTACATCTATGATTAGTTGTCTCAACTCCTTTATGTCATCTGAAGGCTTATCTTATTCCTTTAACTGGGCCATAGCTTCCTGTTTCTTGGTATGGATTGTAATTTTTTGTTGGTGTCTTGGCATCTGGCTTACTAGATGTATTTATTCTGGATGCAGTTTCTCCATTTAGTTTAGGATTTTCTTGTCTTTTTTTCCTTGCTGGTGGGGGTGGGGATGGACCCTCTTGAGTGCCCTACAGTCTAATCTGTATGGGCCAAATACACCTGCAATTGCCCTGAGAGGCTGAGGAAGTACTGTCCCTTCTGCCCTTTAGGGGGTGGGAATGGGACCACTGATGCCCAAAAGTTCAGTCCCTGTAGGCCAAAAGTACCCACCATGCCCGGAGAGGCTGAGGAAACACCAGCCCCCTCTTATCCTATTGGGTGGTGGGGGTGAATCCATGGGTGCCCAACAGTTCAGTCCCTTTAGGCCAAAAGTACCTTCCATTGCCCGGAGAGGCTGAGGAAACACCAGCCCCCTCTTATCCTATTAGAGTGTGTGGTTGGTCCACCAGGCACCAAAAAGTTCAGTCCCTGTAGGTTGAAAGTACCCTCTGTTGCCTGGAGAGGCTGTGGAGACACCAGACCCCTCCTATCTTCTTAGGGGTAGGGGTGGATCCATAGGCATCCAACATCCAGTCTGTGCAGGCTGAAAATGCCTACTGTTGCCTGGAGAGGCTGAAGAAATACAAGCTCCCGCCTATTCTACTGGGTGGTGGGGATGGATTAACAGGCATCCCACAGTCTAGTCTGTGCAGGCCAAAAGTGCCTGCCATTGCCCAGAAAAACTGTGGAAACACCAGCCCCCTCCTTTCCTATTAGGAGGTGGGGGTGGATCCACAAGTACCCACCAGTCCAGTCTGTGTGGGCCAAAAGCACCTGCAGTTACCCACAGAGGCTGAGCAAACACAGTCCTTCTCTTGTCCTATTGGGGGTGGGGTTGGAGCCACAGGTGCCCAACTCTCGGGTTTGTGCAGGCCAAAAGCATTTGCAGTTGCCCTGAAAGGCTGAGGGAAAACCAGCTCCCTCCTATCCTATGGGGGAACAGAGGTGGAGATGGACTTGAAGGCTCTCAGCAAAGCAGTTTATGTGGGGTGAAAATGTCTGCAGTTGTCCAGAGAGGATGAGGAAACCCAGCTCCTCTCCTACCCTATTGGGGTGCAGGCATGCAGCTCCAGGTGTCCGACTATTCAGTCTGTGACAGCGGAAAGAAACTGCAGTCGCCTGGAGAGCCTGGTACAAGTCCCACCAGCTTCTTCCCTGCCAGAAGCGGGGCTGGTGCCTAGTCTAGGTCTGCAATCCAATATTGGTAGAAAGAAGCCAGTCCCTAACTTCACTGTGATTTTCAGTAATCCAGGCTTACCCTCTTGCTGGGGGTGGAGTCAAAATGGGGGCTACCGGCCTCTTTCCAACTTGGACAGGTTCAAACCCTAGAAGTTCCTAGGATTATACTTTAGCCAGCTGAATCCACCAATCAGTACCTGAAGTGGATGGACAACCGTCTCTTCCTGCCCCATTTATGGGAAATGGAGCTTCTAACTCCAGCCAAGGAACTGCTCCTGAGATAGCTTGTACTGCTAGAGTAGGGTGGGCACTGGCCTCTGTGGCATGGCTTGCGGTTTCCCAGAGGTGGCGCAGGTCCCCCCAGCTTCCTCCCTGCCGGAGGTGGGGCTGGGGTTTAGGTTAGAGCTGCAATCCAACCTGACTGAAAGAAACCAGTCCCCTTCCAGGACTGTGATTTTCAGTCAGCCCCACTTCCCCTCATGCCGGGTGCAGAGTTAAAATGGCGGTTACCGGCCTTTTTCTCACTTGGACAGGTTTAAACTTTAGCTGTTCTTAGGATTATACTTTAGCCCACCGGATTTACTGATCAGTAGCTGAAGTCAGTGCCACACCGTGTCTTCCTCCTCTGTTTTTTGGGAAATGGAGTTTTCAACTCCAGCCACGGAATAACACCTGAGGTGGCTTGCACCGCCAGCATGGAGGGCTCTACTTAAGAATCTTCTCTGCAGATGGGCAGTCTCCTCCTACACTTTCAAAGATGTTGTGCAATGTTCTTCTGGTCTCCTGGGGTCCCTAAACAGGTGCTTTAGATAGCTCTGGGTGATTACTAACCGCCCTGTAGGACGAGCTGACTTTTGGAGCTCCTTACTCTGTGGTCATCTTGGCTTCCTTCCCAAGTCCTTGTTTTTTTGAAAAAGATTTTGTTTAGTTTTGGTAAGTGATAAAGGTCAAAGGTGGAGAGGCTTTTGGTTGCAGAGACAATTTCTTTGCCTTAGTAGAAAACTTGTTTTATGCAACTTCAGTTTATCCCCATACGGGAATGATTAAGATTACTTTTTAAATGTTACATGTCTTAACATAAAATTCTTATTTTAACTTAAAAATATGGCTGAATCAGCTCCCTGTAATTCAGTTGTTGGGAAATAGATGTATTCCCAAGCAAATAACAAGCTTCTAAGAAATTATCCAAATCGACAAATGCCTTTACCCCAAACTGCTCACAGTCAGTGGTGGAATAAAACAGAATCAATTTCTCTGTCCTCAAGCCATAACAGAAACAGATAACAAACATGAAGCACTGAGCTTTTCTGCAGTTAATTTGGAAGAAGAAAATGTTATACCTGGAGAAAGCCTGATGGTGCTTAGTTGGTAGAAACAAAGTGTGGGGCATTTGAGGAAAGGCTATTTTGAATGTCTCTAAACATCTTTTATTAGATTAAATAGAGGTGAAACCCATGCTCTGGATTTGATCAGAGTGAGGATTCTTAACATCTTCTCTCTGTTTCATATTTTACACTTATGTACCCCAAGTTATTTAAAAGAAGAAAATGAAATTAGCTCACCAAGGACTTAATTATATCCTCTTCAATAGGCATCAATACTATTGGCAGCCCTTCAGGGATATTCTCTTGACAAATCGAGTTGTTGTCTGAGGCATAAAGTGTTAGATTATGATCAAGCCAGCATGAAGCTGTGATTCGTGGCTACTTTATTACTGAGGAGAAGTGGGATTTCTATTTATAACTACTTTGAATTTCTGGTGAAACAAGTGAATCCTTTTGTTCAACCTCAGGGGTTCATCTTCCGTGTCTTAGAAGAGAATTATTTTACTTGACTCAAACATATGAAGACACAGAGGGGTATTAAATAATGATGTAGGAAAGCTTCTCCTTCCTAAACAAACCCTTTGGAATTCTAAGAAGGGCCTAATGTAAGCTGAGCAATCCAAATAACAAGCGATAAAGGCTGAATCTTTCCATTGTAGAATTTAATGTTTTAATGGATATCATTTTAGCATTCTATTTTTCATATCATGGTCACTAGCCCACAAAGCACTACTTTGCTGATATGGGTAATATACACTCTGTTAAAGAAAATTTCCTGCTTAGCAGGTTTTCACAAACCTCTGGTTATATGATGGTTGCTATTTTTTGAAAAAGATTTTAAGACCATTACCTTATTCATATGATAATAAAATGGAACATTCATTATAAAATATTTTTAAATAACAGGAAAACACACAAAAAATTGAATTATAAAAATAATTCACATTCTTACCACCTGGAGATCATTTTTAAAATCATTTATATGTATACATTTTCAGCCCTCTAATATGCATAGAATTTTTTTTCAAAGCAGCATCATACACTACATAGTATTTAGTAACCCAAATTTTTCATTTAACAATATAGTGTGAACACTTTCCCATTAGCAGTCAGTCCTGGTAATGAAAATGGTATTTTGCCAGGGTGTTTATGTATAGGAACTGCAGTTGAATACTAGTACAATGGTAAGCATGTTAAAATAAATTCAAGCATAATTTATAGTTTTTTAGGTTTATGTTTTCATAATTCTAGTAGGAAATATTTCACACTCCCTTTGTTCCACATCAGAGGGCTACCAGCCCATACATTAAAGCCCGTGTCCCTGAACACCCCAATTTTTCCTTATGAAATCTCAGTGTGCAGGTTTGCAGACTGAGCAGATGAAAGACAGGAGGCGAGAACAGGGAGCTGCTTCTGTTTCAATAGTGCTGAAGATGGAGCGTGTGTATTAATAATGAGTATCAGGGAGCAGTCTTACTATCGCCATCCTCTGTTCTCAACTTTCTCCAAATACCCCCATCATGATCAGGGTAAGAGAAATGTGGAAAATCTCCTTTACATTGGAAATTTTTTAAAAAGACAGAGTAAACTATGACTTGAAAGGTTTTATGCAGCCAGCAGCCTGTGATCTGCCTTCATAAACTCCAAGACTGTGATTTGGACTCAGCCTCAGTCACTACATAAGGCACTTTGTTTTTTACTTCATGCATTATACTACTCCGAGCTGTGCCTAGAAAGCAGGGACGCTGAAATAACACTAGGAAGATACCACTCGTCCTTCAGCGATACAAGGTCCCATGAAGACTCTATTTTCAAATTCTGAATAGTCCAGGGATGGAGGCATCTGGGTGGCTTGGCCAAGAACATGGGTGTTCTCTGGAGTGGCCAGAGGCCACAATATCTCATTTGCTAAAGGCTCCAGGTTTATCTAGGAAAAGCTTGTTTTTACTTTCAATAAAGGTGATTCTTCAAATATAAACATGTGATTTAAAATTTTATTTTGCTCCACATTTTCATAAATCCATTCACAAATTAGAAAAATTATTTCTTATCTCTCACTTCCTGGTCTTAGATTCTGAAGACATGGGCAAAGGCCTAGGTCAGCAGATATACACCATTGCACTGATGTAAATCTTCATGGTCCCTTAACCCAAATGGGTGGAATAAGCTCAGTTTAGTTCCAGAAAGTGCACTTGTCTTAGAAAAACTTTGATTCATCTGGGGCTGGTCAGGAAGGCTGAAGGCATCAGTTCTGCCCAGTGTTAGGTCTTAAAGGCTCTATTCCTTCTTTCAATACCTGCTCTTGGGATCCAGGTCCAGGTCCAGGCCCAGAAGAAAAGCAGCAGAACTAGTGCTGAAACCATCAGGCCAACTTGCCAACCCCATGATGTGGGAGTCCATTCGCAATAGGAGGCATGAAAAAAGGGGCAGAGCTTTCTGTTGGAAAGAGCAGAGTTAGGCAGATTTAAATGCCAGTCAAGCCAACAGCTTGTTAGTTATGTAACATAGAGCAAATTACTCAGCACCCTGAGGTGTAAGTGATCATGTTTAAAAATATGATATGTGTGATGAGATTTAAAAAAGAAAATAAATCTGCCTGATAGGATTATTGTGAAAAATAAATAGAATAATATATTTGTAGCCTCTCACTCATAGTAGTGGCATGTACACTTCAGTATTTTATTACTCTTATTAATATAATATTATTGCTGCTTTTGTTACTATTATTAAGATAAAGTATATAAAGCAGAAACATTTGTACACAAGTCTGGCACAGAAGAAAGCACTTGGAATTTTTAAATGCTATTCTGCCTCTATCTCAGTCTTCTTTCTCAATAATGCCCTAGCTTGTTATTTAACTCTCACTCACCCAGGTGGTCCATTACCTTGATGGTCACTGACAGAGTCTCCACAACATGGAAAGGTTTACTAAATTCACATTG
The DNA here is from genome assembly GCA_029593785.1 of Cabassous unicinctus. Taxonomy (NCBI): domain Eukaryota; kingdom Metazoa; phylum Chordata; class Mammalia; order Cingulata; family Chlamyphoridae; genus Cabassous; species Cabassous unicinctus. The sequence continues at coordinate 4,305 of JAQZBX010087574.1, read as the reverse complement.
TATTGTACCCCAGGAATGCAAGGTTAATTTCACATTCAAGTGTTAATCAAAATAACTCACCACATTAACAAATTTAGAAAGAAAAACCACATGATCATTTCAAAAGACATAGGAAAAGTATTTGAAAATAGTTCAACATCCAAAACTGATTTAAAAAAATAAAATTCAGAAACTAGGAATAAGAGGGAATTTCTTAAAGCTGATAAGAAACCTCTAGCTAACATAATTCTTAATTGTGGATTAAGAGGTGAACTGAACGTTTTCTTCTTCAGATCAAGAGCAAGAGAAGGATGGCTGCTTTCACCACTCTATTTAACAATGCTAACAATGGAATTCAAGATGTTCCAGCCAGTCCAATAAGGCAAGAAAAAGAAATAAGAGGCATCTAGATTGGAAAAGGAGATGTAAAACTGTTTTTTTTTGTTGTTGTCAGCATGATCATCTATGTTGAAAATCCAATGAAATCTATCAAAAGCTATTAGAACTAAGAAGTAAGTTTAGCAAGTTTCCTGGATACAAAATCATTACATAAAAATTAAATTTCTATATAGTAACAAAGGACAATTAGAAATTGAAATAAAAAAATCAATACCATTTATAACAACATTGAAATTATAAAATACTTAAGGATAAATATGAAAAAATAATATGTGCAAGACCTAAGGGCTGAAATGGTAAATTAAAGAACTAAATAATTGGAAAGCTATAACTTGTTCGTGGATTAAAAGACTCAAAATTCTTAAGATGTCAATTCTCCTTAAATTTTTATATAGATATAATACAGTCCCAATCAAAATACCGGGGAGGTTCTTCTTTTGGTAGAAATTGGCAAGCTGATTTTAAAATCCATGTGGAAATAAAAAGCACCTAGAATACCTAAAACAACTTTGGAAAAAGAACAGAGATGCAGGGTAAATATTACCTAGTTTTGAAGCTTACTATAAAGCTACAGTAATCAAAAAAGAATGGCATTTGCATATAGATAGACAAATAGATCAATGAAACAGAATAGAGTCAATATATACGTGGACTGACTTTTGGAAAATGTACAAATGCACTTTAGCAGTGAAAGGATGGTTTTCTAAAGAAATTGTCCTGAAACAATTTATGTCCATATACCAAAAAAAAAAAAAAAAAAAAAAAAAAAAATGAAATTTGACCCATACTGCATACAATATACAAATAAAACTCAAAAATTCTCATAGACATAGACTATAGAACCTAAAACTATAAAACTTTAGAGGAAAACATAAAAGGAAATCTGGTCTTTGCTAAGGTAATGATTTCTTAGATACAACAATAAAAGCATGATACTCAAGAAATATTGATAAATTGTACTCATAAAAATTTAATTCTAGCTCTTCAAAAAGAAAAAAAACAAACCTATAAAGACAATGAAGAGTCAGCCACAGAGTAGGAGAAAAGTACTTTGCAAAGTACATTGTATTTGCAAAGTACATTTCTGATAAAAGATTGTATCAAGAATAAATAATGAGGCCTCAAAATTCAATAATAAGAAAATGAGCTCAATAAACAGACAAAAATTTGAAGAAATACTTCACCAAAGAAGACATGTTGATAGCAAATAAGAAAATGAAAAGACGTTCAATAGCATTAATCATTAGGGAAATGCGAATGAAAACCACAATGTGATGCCACTAGATACCTATTAAAATAACTAAAATTAAAAGACGGACCATGTCAAGTGTTGGTGAAGATGCAGAACGACCGAAACTCTCATATGCTGTTGAGTTGGTTGTAAAATGGTATAAATACTTTGGAAAACAATTTGGAAACTTCTTATAAAATTAACTCACACCTACCATTTTATCCATTCCAGGTATTTACCCAAGAGAAAAGAAATGATATGCCAACTCAAGGACTTGTACCCAAATGCTTATATACCAGATTTATTGGTAATAGCCCAATAAATGGCTGGTTGAAATGTCCCCATCTATATAGGCACTCAGTGTTACTATCCCCTGGTAGCACATGTAATCATTTAGGTAATATCAAACAAACTTCTCACTGGAAATTATTAGAGACTCTTGATGCAGTCTTAACAGTTGAATAAACTGTTTTTTCAAACTTTCAGGGTGAATATGGATCACCTTTGAAAACTTATTAAACGTATAATTCCTGAACCTCCAATCCTTGAATAAGTCTGGGGTGGGGAATTCCCAAATCATACTTTGAGATATCCTAGTTGAGTAGTTTTGTTCCTATACATTCTCTGTCTTAACAGAAACTTGCTTTTTTTTTTTTTTTTCATAGATCAAATCATATATTAAACTGATAATTTGCTTTCAAAGTGTAACCTAAAGACCCTTGTCATAGGAGTTGGAGCTATTCCTTTCTGGTTCCTACATTCACCATGGTTTGGTTAGTGCAATTCATGATGTTTGCAGAAAGACTATTGTAGACCAGACACTGAGCTGGATGGCAAAAGAACAAAGATCCTTTGTCCTCAGGACTGTGAGAGTTTGAGAGGGTATGATAGAGGAAAATGAGTACATGGGAGATACTGTGCCAGGATCAATTGGTCCTTTCCTAGAATTATGGTGACTATTTCTTCCATGAATGTGCTCTGGAACCTATGGAATAATGTATTAGCTAGATTTTGTATATATTCTCTTCCAAAAATTACATTAGATCATTCTAGTTTAGATCTAAAATATATTATTTCCAGACTTATTGTCCAAAAGAAATACCTAGTAGAATCTAAATCTATAGGTAAATAAAATAAGAGATTTATGTCATTTGTCTCCTTCAGTTTCCTGTCAATCATGTATGTTTCTGTTTTGGCCTATTCATAAGTGGAAGAATACCACATTTCTCTGGTTCACCTTTCATTCACTAAAATTTGTTTTCAATGATGAAATTATTACATCCAGCTTTAAATTAATTATCTGAGACATAATGATACCTTACATCACCAAAAAGCAGGTAAGTATAGAGTGCATTCAATAGAGTAAACTTTAATACACTGGGGAGACTGAGTTGATTTTGTATCATGAATGAGATGTGTGAAGTAACCTCAGGTGACAGGTCAACTTATGGGGGCACCATGAATCACCAGGACTTCCTACTCCCTTTGCATATTATTCAGGAGTCACCATGCAATCTTCTGTAATCAGTCAGCTCAGACAATGCATGCATCTCTCATAGACTTTCCTTGGCTTGCAATGACAGGTACCAACCCTCTTACCTACCTCTCCACTGCTCTCTACACTCTAAGGTCAGCATATTGAGAATCCTTGGTGAATGATTAGATTTCATAGATAGGGTTAGCATTCCTACTGGGAGTGGATGGTGATGAATTAGTTACATGGCTGCCCTTGCTTTTGCTGAGGACAGGGACATTTGCTTTCTCTACATTTTGAGGAAGCCAATGGCATCCAGAATATGCACATTGCTGTGTTGGCAGATGAACCTGCAGAGGGATGGATTTTTCCAGCTGTTCTGAAATGGGTTTTCTTAAATGGAATAGTAAACACTTTAAACCAGATGGAGCCCAGTGACTGAGTCTCTTAACAGAGCTATGGACTGTATGATTTTTTTAGATCAGCCCACATCATAAACAAATAGAATGAGAGAGATAGAAGGGGTGTTCACATGACTAACAAATTACTTCCACTAACAATCCCAGTTTAATTGGGCTTACTATATTTTTATACCACAATTTAATTCTGTTTTGGCCTTTTGGCTGGCAGCCTGCCCCTGAAAGCTCTTAGAGATTTTCTTGCTGATGGCAATGAGACTGAGACAGGGCAAAGCAGATCGCTGCTGCCTTTCTGCTGCAGAACATAATCAACACGTCATACATAATTCCTGAAGCTGCATACACCGAAGGAGCCAGATCTGAAAACTCATTGACATCAAGAGTCAAACGATCATTTAGTCAGTCATGCCAGCAGTCATGCTGGAGAGTAATAGCTGACTTCATCAGTCTATTGACAAGGCTTGCCAACATTTATTTCCTCAATTGCTTTTCCTCTTTTAAATGTATAGTGAAGGATGCTGCTTATGTGAAAAGATCCAGGCTTTCAAGTGCCTTTAAATACATATCGATACTGAAAAACAAACAAAAATATATGGAAATAAAAACTCTTGTGAAATTTTGCTTATTTTGTTAAAGAAAGAATTTCTTCCATAATCAAAAGAACTGTGATTTTCTGTAATGATAGAAATGAGCTCAGTGGTTGCCTGAGATGGGTGGGGATGGGGAGGGATCCTTCTTAGACGTTATAAATTGATTAGAGTGATGGTTAAACAGTTTACCTTTGTTGAAGCTCAGCAAACTAT